>AWOL01S0157189.1:0-21167 GCA_000715115.1 Nicotiana otophora
TTCACAAAATCGGCATAAATATAGATGAACATTGTACTACCTGTAGAGGCAAGGATGAAACTTCGCGAAGCCGAGCGAGCGACGATGACGGCGCGAGGCTTGCTTTCTTCTTAACTCTTTAAGAGCTACAAGAAGAGCAATTATATATATACCCACCAAAAATCTTTTCCTCTTCCAATATGGGACAATGTATCATTGTCAAGAGGGGGAAACTTAAAATTTTACTCAAAAATTTTATTTTTCTTCCATTTCCCATTCATCCTTATTTAAAGACTATTTCATCTTAAAAACCTCAACAATATCTTCTTTGAATGTGTTCATGCTAGACTATATTGGAATAGTGCAAGTCTCCGAAATTTGGTACACCTTGTCATAAGCCAGAATGATAATCACTATACCTCTGAAGATTCCCTCTACGAATGGAAAGATATTTTTCCATTTAGCCTTTGGCACTTATTGTTAAATCGCAATAAAAACTACCATAATAACTATAACAATTCAATCTCATGGAGCATTTTCAAAAGTAGAATTGTGGAATACAAGCTTCTAACCCAAAACGAGCATCACACAAGCCCTAATATAACTTTGAAGTTTAATTGGAACACACCTCCTTTATATTCATACAAACTCAATACAAATGGAGTTGCTAAGGGTAATCCTTGGGCTAGGGGTCTAGGAGGTGTAATTCGAAACCATAAGGGTAATCCTGCTTTTAGTGCATGTAGCACTTCTACTGCTTGTAATGTTACTTAATATTTAAATAAATTCGCCAGTTTACCAACAAAAAGAAAACCATTGGGAGGTATAGGTAGTCACTTAGTAATTTTGTTTAACTCTCAAAATATAATAGAAGAAACTTATAACAGCCCTTGCATGAAATTAAATCGGGAGAGGACTTATATGCATTTGTATAATTAACTTATCAGTCTACAAACTCTTACGTCCAATTACATTAATTAATTGAGGTAATTATATGAATCTATTCAGGTACATTACATTCTAGCACAAGAAGTTTTACTCCATTATTTTAACGCAAATTGTGAGTTCTCTAAAATTAGAGGTTAGTTTATTCTCACAATTCTTACAAGCAACCTTCTCTATAACAACTTCGTTTGTTCTGATATTTTTTGGCTTTTATAGTGAATGGTTGTTATACACCTATAACGACATTTGACGTTTACATAATTTTTGGTTGTTATAGATAAAAATTATCCAAAAATTAATTATTTTTCCTTTTTTATATTACATATAAAAGATAAGAAAAGTATTCAAATTTAAAATCTCAAAAGATATACATATTTCACTAGTTAAATATTGAGAAAGCCAATATATTATTAATAAATTCATAACTAAACATATAAAGATCTAAACTGTAAGGCAGACATTTTAAATGTACCTAAAAAATAATTTTTTTCAAGATTGATGGAAGAACATTGTAATTGTAGCTTGTTTCGTAGATTTCATTATCTTACTTAGCGATATAACGCTTGAATTGGAGAAGATTCGTGTCCAAATTTTCAGCAAAAAAGTATCCTATAGTTTACTTTTGAAGACAATCTAAGAGCTTAACAGTTAAATTTTCTATCTAAATATTTTTTGGAATTTGTCCAATAGAAAAGATATCATGTGCAAATCTTCAAATCTTATGCAAGATAGAAACTTTGTTTAATGGAAAAGATAGTGTGCATATTTTTAGAATTATTATTAGTAATCTTGAAGATTCTATATGGTTGTTATAGAGGGATAATTTTACAAAGAGCGTTCTGCTATAAATATGATTGTTACTATTATAGGTGAAAAGCTATTATAGAGAGGTAATTTTACCTTAAAAAATCGGTTAGGAAAACTTGACTTTTATAGTGAATTTTTGTTATATAAGAATGTTGTTATAGAGAGATGTGATCGTACGTGAAAATACAAATTTATAACTAAAATAAAAGAGTTGGGTCGCAATATCATAAAAGATGAGATCTTAACATTTTTAGCCCTCCAGTTAAAACAAATATTTACCTGCCTATCCATAACAGTTTGTAGCTATCGCCGGTGAATGCTCAGTGCATTAAAAGTGTATAAAAGTACAAAATAAGTGTATAATAAGTACATAATGTATACACACTGCTTATACATAGATTATATATTAATTAAACATCGGACATTAGCTAAAATTTATATAAAAGAAAGATTAGAAGTATTTTTTGTTGTGGGCTTTGTTAGCCTGATGTGTTCCATAAAAGAAAGCAAACTTTTCGATGAAAAAGAAATGAAAAGATTACACGATACATCAAACATTTACATTATATTTACTATTTGTAGTTATACTTTAAACAAATTTACCATTCATAATTATATTTGAATCTTATAGAAATCCGTGAAATAAGGTTTCGATTAAATAAAAACCTTAATTTTGTTGTTTATTATTTAAGAAAATATTCCCAGGAGCAATAATACATATTTATCCCACCACTTGAAAGAAATCATAAACGAATACTTGTGACTTTATTGTTTCACATGTTGGTGATAAAGAAATGAATTTGGACATAATTAAATCTCAAAAACTAGCTCATGATGTGAAGATTGTCTAAAATATAGTCCAACTACACATCTCACAAACGGCGTGGAATTATTAACAGCCATGCATACTCAGGTCTGTCAGTTGGAGAACGAACATAATATTTGGGCCAATGTCCGAATAAACCTTGGACCTAATTTTCGAACAGCATTCTTACTTGTAAAAATAGTACGGGCTAGCCAGTTTTCGAACTTGTAATTGAAAAATGGGAAATCTACTCTAAATGCCTATTCAAGCAATTTTAATTACCCGTTACTGCCCATTCTAATTTGTCTTACAATGTGTACCTATTCAATCTAAAGTATTTACCCAACTATCTATTTTCAAAATCCTTTCCTTTCTAATACTGGATCACGTGAAACCCCATTAATTGCCCCAACCTATTTTCTCTTTTATTATCTTCTCAAATATAAATAAATATTTTTCTTGTATCTTTCTCATTTCATAATAGGATCTACGTGTCCATTGAATATTTTTTATTAATTTATTCTCCATTTCAAAATGATATATAGTATATTATTATAACATATCTAAATTATAGTATAATTGATGACGCACAAAATTGAGTTAATTAGATTATGTGACAACTGATATTATTTCAGTTTAATAATTGAATTAAAAAATCTTTTTTAAACTATTTGCGTACAACTGTATGCCCTGTTGGTATAGCTATATACTATATATACTGGTATCAGATGTTAGTTAGAACCTTTTTTGGTTGTATTAGCTACATTTAATTGGTACACTATTTATTTTTTCTTTAGTAATAGTAGAATAGTACAATATCTTGAATTTTTTTAATTTTCCTTTATGCATATGTATTATGTAATCATTTTAATTTTTTCTTTATGCGTTTGTTTTATATAATAGTATTATAGTACAATATCTTGAAATATATTATTATATTAATATGTGGTACACTATTTTTTGATTTTTCTCTATAAATCTAATTTCATTTACTGTCTTCACTATTTTTTATTATTCCTTTTTTTATACAATAAGAAAAAATAACTGATATAGTAAATATTTGTTCACCTTTTTTTTAATATAACTACATAATATACCTTTTGTCTTTTTTTCTCATTTTTAAAATTCAATTATTAAACTGAAATAATATCAGTTGTCACTTGATCTAATTCACTGAATATCATATTGACTGCTGCTGAGCACCTAAATTACATAATCAGATTCTAAGAATCAATACGTGATTGTCATGTAAACCTTGATCTACTTCCCTATAAATATCAATACACACTCGACCATTAGTAGTAACACAACCAGTTATGGAGCAAGAAAACATAATCTACGGCCACCAAATCTCCATATATACTAGTTAGAATAGAAATGATAATAAAATATTGGAAATGGCAATAAAAGTATAAGTAGCAAAAAAGACTTCCAATACCATATGATACCAATATGGTATACCAACAGAGTATATGATTTCTCTAGAATATTGCTACAACTATCTGCGACTATATTATTGTACCAAAACATTAAAGAATGCAATAAAAGTATGAGAAAATTACATGCTCGCATTGCAAGCTAAATATTCGCAAAGTAACTTACTCATTCAACTCACACATAACATAAAGCTCTCCGTACAAAATAGACGCTATATTCCAACGGTAACAAAAAAGCCCTCTTCAAGCGACTGGTGCTCACGCACACAGCGATGGGGACGCCGGCCGACAACATACCGGCGCGTCCAGATGAAATCCCAATCCCTCTAGCTAGGCATACTACTTCTGGAGAAGAAAATTTATCGAACTCAAGTTATGTTGTTGCTTTGAAAGCTCCAACGACTCCGGGCCCTAGCCCAAATCGCCATGGAAATCGCGATGTCAAAGCTCGATACACTACTCATAATAGGATGACAACAGTAATATTCAAAGCTAGTGATTATTATGGAGTGATGGTAGAAGAATGCAAGTTAACAAATGTTGGTAAATTCTTGAGAACTCGACCTCAAATTGAAAAGATTCGATCTTCCTTCGCTGAGAAAATCTCTGTTAAAGGTAATGTTAAAATAGGTGTATATGATTTTCGCACCGTATTTATAGATTTCTCTAATGAAGATGACTTCAAAAGTGTCTGGTGGAGACGATCAATAGAAATTGAAGGCCAAATTATGTGGCTAGAAAAATGGTCTCCGAATTTTAAACCCGACGAGGATTCTCCCATAGTTCCGGTGTGGGTGCTTCTCCCAGGTCTACCTTTTCATTGTCATACTTGGAACTATGTGAAACAAATACTTGGTCCAGTTGGTACTCCTCTATCTATGGATGTTGTCACCGACTATAGAACCAGGCCTAGTATGGTAAAAGTAAGAGTAGAAATTGATCTTACGAAGCCAAAATTAAACTCTGTTTTTGAGGAATCAGAGGACGACGCAATTCCAAGGAAAGGGTACACTCAAAAATTGGAATATGAGAATGTCTCCAAATACTGCAGATATTGTAAGATGTTGGGACATTCAATAATCCAATGTAGATTTGCTAAAAACAAAAAGAATGATGGTTGTGAGGATACAAAGGAAAATGAGGCAGAAGCTAAGGTTGAAAATCAAAATGCAATAAAGAATACAACATGCTCCAAGACAAATAAGGTGGGGATGCAAAAGTTGAGTATTGGAGCAAATAATGTTGGGAAGACCATGTTAGTCACAACAGAACATGACATAACTGAAAGTAGCAATCAAAATACAAAGGAAAATAGGGTGGGGGCGACAAGACTGCTTCTAATTCAAAAGTAGCTCAAAAAGACATACAAACAGTAGATCAAGAGGAAGGCCAAACTACTACAATAAGGAGCAATGCGAAAAAGAAGAAAAAGAAAACCAAGAATAAGCCTCCAAAGAAGAAGAACAAAGTGAAATTTAAGAATGCATTTGGGCAACCACAACAACCATAGAGAATGAAGGACAAAACTAAGCAACTGATTGTTGAAGAATATTTTGATCAAACTGACAAAGTTACAAACTTGATTACTACTGGTAATACGGGAAAAACTCATATCAATAAAATGGCGGAAGAGAACATAGGACATGCTGAATCAGGAAAAATAAAAGCAGAGAAGAATAGGGATCACATTGTGAACAGTGGTAATTGTGAAAAAGGCAGCGAGAATTTACATGAAGACCAAGAGAGTAACCATATTTGTAGCAATAATTCAACTGCTATGGCATCCACTAGCTTAAGCTCCAGGATTAATAATCATCCGGGAATTAAATTGGTGGTCGAACTAAATGAAGAAGTCAACAAGCCATTTGTTGTCGAGGACTGCAGTACAGAAGATGAAGTTGCAGAAACTCTCATTAAAGGGGACACACCTTATGATAAGAATACTGCAGAGGGAGATTCAGAAACGGATGAGCCAGATAAATCTGCATAAATACAACTGCAAGAAGTGGTGGAAAAAGAAGGATTTTCCCCTATAAATAGGGGAATACGTAGACAAAGAAAGACATGGAAAAATAATAAAAACAAACTTATCCCCTCTAGCAGGGGACAAAGTTTAAATTAGGATCCTACCCCAATTGTTTTCCATGATCAATACAATTTTTTAGAATATAAGAGGGGTTAGATCCAAAAAAAGCAATTCATAGATTGAAAAATCTAATCAACATCAACAAAGTTGACTTTGTGGCCATTATGGAGCCATTAGTCAAGAAAAGTAAGATTGAAGGCTACATGAGATTTTTGGGATTCCATAATAGTTTTACAACTGACAATGGGAAACTGTGGTGTTTCTGGAACTCAAATCTACATGCAAATATTATAAGCAATGATGATCAACAAATTACTCTCAATTTTAAGCATGGATCGGATGGTTGTAGTATTTACATTACTGCAGTTTATGCCAAGTGTTGTTCTATAGAGAGGAAAGAATTATGGGACAGTTTGACAAATTTAAACTCTACTATACATGGAACATGGTGTATTGGAGGGGACTTTAATGTAATCATGGATCCTGAAGAAAAGATAGAAGGCAAACCTCATAGGATCTACAAGAGTCTGGACTTTATTAGTTGCATGGACCAATGTGGTGTTTCAGATGCTAGCTTTGTAGGGTCCAAATACACATGGTGCAATAATAGAAGACCTAAACACCTAATTTGGAAAAGATTAGACATGTGCTTGTTTAATGATATGTGGGAACAAAAAATTCAAAACACGGTGGCCAGGCACCTAATAGGGACAGGGTCCGACCATCGGCCTCTTCTAGTTAAATGTCAATTAGAGCAACAAACTTTAATCAGATATTTTAAATTCCTCAATTTTTGGGTAACTCAACCTGGCTTTATGGAATTGGTACAGGAGGTTTGGGATACACAAATTAGTGGGAATGCCATGTGGATCCTTCATCAAAAATTGAAAATGCTCGCCAAGAAGATGAGTGAATGGTCTAGACATAGGTAATATCTATGATCAAGTAGTTGATTGGGAGGCAAAAGTTCAAATGCTAGAAGACCTAGAGCTCATTGATAATATTGAGCAAGTCAGATGGAAAATTGGAATCAATTATTCCGAACCACATCAAACCTACTGTAATGAATAATAAAAATAACTTTTGGACTTATAACCCTCAATGGTGCCCAAAAATAAAAATGACAGACACGGGCTCACATCTTCAAATCTCCCAACATGGATAAACATATAAGTGGGTCAAAGAATTACGAAGCTCACCCATAAGCGAAGCATAATAGGAGGACTCACCTTAATATTCAAATCCGAATCAAATTAAGGGAAAATATTCTTTTATAACAAATCGGGATCGTACCTGTAACGACACCATCTGGTGTATCGGCCTCAGCAAAATCATAGTGATTATATCAATGGGTCGGGCCTCCACCTCTTAGGCGCCCTCTACCCGTCTGTCCTCCACCCCTAATTGTTGTGCACGTGGGGTAGTAGCTGCACTGGGGCCCATAGTCTGAGTGTTTTGATAAAATCCACCCCTCCCAAGTCTGGGACAATCTCATAATGTGCCTAGTGAGGTCGCGGTTGCTCATACTAAGTCTGTACCGGATAACTAGAATAACCATTATAGGAATCCCGTGCTGGTGGTGCATTGTAAGAACTTACTGGAGCAGTCCGAGTAATTTGATGTGCGGACTGAGCTGGCCGACTGCTTGAGCCTCCGCTATGATAGGTCCTAATTGAAGAGTAAAATCCACTAAACCCTCCAGAGCTTTGAGACCTTTTGGCCTCCTTATACTCTCTTTCCTCGGCTAGAACACCCTCAATCTTCCTCGCAATCTCCACTACTTGTTGAAATGGAGTATCAGTTTGCAACCCTCGAGCCATGCATATTTTAATATCATAATCGAGTCCCTCAATGAATCTGCGGACCCGCTCTCTGACTGTATGAACCAAGATAGGTGCATGACAGGCTAACTTACTGAACCTGATAGCATATTCTGACACCGGTATAGTGCCCTGACGCAACCGTTCAAACTTTGTGCGCCACGGATCTCGGCTGGTCTACCTTCTTCATAGATTTGCCACCACTGATACGCTGCGCCTGACAATTGAAATATAGTAAAGGCAACTCCGCTCACTTCTACAATACCCATGGTGCGGAGAATACGGTGACAATTTTCTAGACATTCTTGGGCATCCTCTGTAGATGTGCCGCTGAAAATAGGTGTACTATACCTCTTAAACTTCTCAAGTCTCTTTTGTTCTTCTTCTGATGCCTCTGGCCTGACCTCAGGCCGAACCGGAATAACAGGTTGTACCGGTACTACACCCGGAACCTGAACAACGTGAACCTGCTGCTCAGGAGTTGTGGTAGGAGTCTGAGCTACTCCCCCAATCTGCGAAATATTTGGTGCAACAAAGATCAATCTCGCCTAAGTTAATGTATCAAACATACTCAGGAACTGTGCTAAAGTCTCCTGAAGCCCGAGGGTAACAACAGGTGCTTCGGTTACTTGTCCCCCAGCTGGAGCTACTAGCGGCTCCTCAACTGTTGCTCTGACAGGTGCTCCAGTCGCGACACGTGCCCTTCCTCGACCTCTACCTCAGCCACAACCTCTTGCAGCCCTAGCAGTATGTGCCGATACCTGCTCAACTAACTCGGTAGCACGTGTCCTCACCATCTGTGAGAGAATAGAGATACAAAGGCTCAAATTCCAAATTCAACAAATTCCGCACGACAGGAATGAAAGAAGTGAAAATTTCTTAACAGTTCTGTAGCCTCTAGAAGATAAGTACAGACGTCTCCGTACCGATTCGCAAGACTCTACTAGACTCGTTCGTGACTCGTAGAACCTATGAACCTAGAGATCTGATACCAACTTATCACGACCCAAATTCCCACTACAGGCGTCGTAATGGAACTTAGTCTCTAAGATTAGGTAAGCCGATTACAATTACATTTCAAGTCATTTAAAAAGAAAAAAAAAGATAATCGAAACCAACAGCAAAACAAATATGAAAACCTCCCAAGACTGGTAATACTGAGTCACGAACTCTAACTGAATACATGGAATGATCTCAAGGATCGAATACTCAATATTGTTTGATTAATAATTAACACTACAATAAAATGGAAAGACTCCAAGGGACTGCGACGACCAAGCAGTTCTACCTTGAATCCTTGCGATCTCGCTTTAACTCTGTCCGAGTCCGATATCTCCAATACCTGACTCTGCACAAAAATGTGCAGAAGTGTAGTATGAGTACACCACAGTCGGTACCCAGTAAGTATCAAGACTAACCTCAGTGGAGTAGTGACGGGGTACAGTCAAGACACTCACTAGTCTAATAACCTGTGCAATAATAGGAAACAAATAACAATAAGGGCAACACAAATCAACCAGTGATATGCACAGCAGGGCAACAAGAACATCATTAATATTGCTCAACAGATAATAAATACAAGTATACCCAATTAAATCAAGTCCTTCAAATATAAATCTTTCGCCTATATGCTTCTCAAATAATAATCTTCAGGATATAATACTTTCCAACAAATATATTTCGAATATACTCCCTTCAAATAAATACCTTTCAAATATAATTTTTAAAATAAATATCTTTCAAATATAATTCCTTCAAATAAATATCTTTCAAATATAATTCTTTCAAATAAATCTCTTTCAAATATAATTCCTTCAAATAAATATCTTTCGAATAAAAGTCACCATGTGACACCTCATTTCAAAATCATAAAATATGAGTCTCAGCCCAATTTCAGATTTCCACGGCACCTCGTGCCAATTTCTTTATCATAACCGCACGGACAACGCACGTACCAATATCATCATCATTTAACCACGGCACCTCGTGCCCACATTTCATATCACAACTGCACGGATAATTCATGTGTCAATATCATCATTATTTACTCACGGCACCTTGTGCCCACATTTCATTTCATAATCCGCCTGGCAATAGCCACAGGCTCCCAATTTCAATATAGATCAGACTATTATCAAGTTTACCGAAACAACAAGACAAATTGCACAAGATATAGAAACAAACACAATGAAAATCATAACATCACATAAAAATTACTAACGCAATAACTCCACATCATCACTTATCATCCCTGACAATAGTCACCCTTATCTCTCATATAGCCACCCTTATCGCTCTTATAGTAGCCTCCCTTATCCCTCCGCCCTGACAATATCAATAGCCACCCTTATCGCTCTTATAACCACCCTTATCTCTCCTATAGCCACCCTCATCACTCCGCCCAGATAATATCCCAACACACATAATAACAGTAAAATGTCACCCTTATACCCACATAACATCAACAGTGGAATGCCACCCTTATATCCTCAAAATAATAACTCAAATAACACAACACTTTACACTGAATATTATCACGGCAACATAACAAAATCAATTCATATCACAATTTGCCCAATGGCCACAACCAATTCCAAAGATATAGCAAAATCAATTAATTTCATAACAAATAACCCAGGGCTCCTCACAATGTGTATAAAACCTCAAAACATCAACAAAGATGAAAAATACTCAGTATAGGACAACGCCTTCATTAATCCAAATTCTTGATAATTATATTAACGCCTCAGTTTAACTCATTTCATCAATTATTTGCAGATGAAAAATCCATAATATAATAATTTTCAAGAAATATCAAATCAACAAACTTACGGAATTTCCATAAATTTTCAAGTAATAATCACGTCAAATTGTCATATAAAAATATATTCAACAAACAAAGATTTAGGCATGGCAAATAGATGATTTAACAAATGCCAACAATTATCCAATTTACTACACAATTATGCCTAAGACTTTAACCCCAAAACAATTTGCACATATAAGCCTGAGTACGTACTCGTCACCTCGCGTACATGGCTTTTTACATTTCACAAATGGTACATAAGACTCGATACTTAAGGGGTAATTCCCCCACTCAAAGTTAGGCAAGATACTTACCTTTTTGAAGTTATGCAGATGTTCTAAAATCGCCTTCTTGCTTGAATTGACCTCCGGACTGCTCAAATCTATCCAAATTAATTGTATAACTTCATTAAAATTCATCGGAAACAAATTCTGAATAATAAAACGTCGACTTAAAAATTTATTCTAAAAAGTCAACAAAAGTCAACGCGGGGCTCGCCTCTCGGAACCCGACATAATTTTCATGAAATCCAAACACCCATTCCGATACGAGTTGAACCATACTAATTTTATCAAATTACGATAACAACTCGACCTCCATATCTTAAATTTTCGGTTTTTAAAAGATTTTGCAAAAATCTTGATTTCTTCTATTTAAATCTGAATTAAACGATGAATATAACCATAGATTCATGAAATATAATCACTTTAGGATATATAACACTTACCCCAACCAAGCTTGTGAGGAAATCCTCAAAATCGCCCAAGAATCGAGCTCCAACAATTCAAAATCGAAAATAAAGGAACGACCATTTTTGGTCCTTATGATTCTGCCCAGATTCCGCTTCTGCAGACTATTTGTCGCTTTTGCGAGAAAATTCTCACTTTTGCGATTGGGGAGGCCTTCTATGTGAGTTTGTCTACAAACAGAAACCAACATGTGATCTCTGCAGAGTTGCTTGTTCTTCCCATAAAACATGGACAATCTCACAACATGATTCTTTGTATATTATATTTATAAATGGATATAATAAGTTAATTTTGACTGGCCCTTTGACCACCGAAAGATCATTCTTTTGGAATCATTTCTCCAACAGTCAATTCACATTAATTAAGTTTGGTTCTCTTTTATTGACATCATCAAAATTCCATTCCGGGGTCGTTTGCTCAAAAGTCAACTCTCCGGTCAATTCTTTCCATTTAAGCTTCTAAATAAGAATTGTTCTTTCAATTTAATTCCACATCTTCCGAAAACCGAACTCGACCACACCCGNTTTCTTCTATTTAAATCTGAATTAAACGATGAATATAACCATAGATTCATGAAATATAATCACTTTAGGATATATAACACTTACCCCAACCAAGCTTGTGAGGAAATCCTCAAAATCGCCCAAGAATCGAGCTCCAACAATTCAAAATCGAAAATAAAGGAACGACCATTTTTGGTCCTTATGATTCTGCCCAGATTCCGCTTCTGCAGACTATTTGTCGCTTTTGCGAGAAAATTCTCACTTTTGCGATTGGGGAGGCCTTCTATGTGAGTTTGTCTACAAACAGAAACCAACATGTGATCTCTGCAGAGTTGCTTGTTCTTCCCATAAAACATGGACAATCTCACAACATGATTCTTTGTATATTATATTTATAAATGGATATAATAAGTTAATTTTGACTGGCCCTTTGACCACCGAAAGATCGTTCTTTTGGAATCATTTCTCCAACAGTCAATTCACATTAATTAAGTTTGGTTCTCTTTTATTGACATCATCAAAATTTCATTCCGGGACCGTTTGCTCAAAAGTCAACTTTGTTCTTTCAATTTAATTTCACATCTTCCGAAAATCGAACTCGACCACACCCACGGGTCATAATGCATACTACGAAGCTGCTCGTGACCTTTAGTCGCTGAACGGGGCGTAAATTCTTAAAATGACAAGTCGGGTCGTTACAAAGTGGTTTGCAGAAGGAGACAACAACACCAAATATCTCCATAGCATTATTAAAGATAGGAGGAAAAGACTTCTGATTTATAGAATTAAAAATAGCAAAGGTATATGGATTCAAGGAGATGAAAAGATTGGTAACTCTGCCATAAGACACTTCAAGAAGCTATTCAACTCGAAGAAGCCAAAGCTTAATGAAACAGTGTTAGATGTCATTCCTACTCTGATAACTGAGGAAGACAATGATATGCTCTCTACAATTCTAGATGAAGAGGAGATAAGAAATGCTATATTTAGTATGAGTCCTACAAGTTCTGCTGGACTTGATGGGTTCAATGGAGCTTTTTTCCATAAATGCTGGCACATTATCAATCAAGAGGTGACTAACTTTGTGCAAGAATTCTTTCATGGAAGACAACTGACAAGATACTATTCTCACACTTGTTTGGCTTTGATTCCTAAGACAGAATCCCTCGCAAATTTCTCTGAGCTACGGCCTATTAGTCTTACCAATTTCTCTAGTAAGATTATCTCTAAGGTGATTTCTAGAAAGATCAATTTACTATTGCCTAAGCTTATTTCTGAAAACCAGAGTGGATTCGTCAAAGGGAGGTTGATTACTGATAATGTGCTTTTAGCTCAGGAGATCATTCAAGGTATTTCATAACCTAATGTTGGAGGAAATATTGTGATAAAATTGGATATGGCCAAGGCCTATGAGAGAATGTCCTGGGAATTCATACTAGTTGTACTTAGGAAGTTTGGTTTCTCTGAGAATTTTGTGAATACCATATAGAGACTTATTTCAGAGGTTTGGTACTCTATTATTATCAATGGTACGAAGAGGGGTTTCTTCACATCTTCACAGGGTCTTAAGCAGGGAGATCCTTTATCTCCCTCCCTTTTTCTCATCGGAGCTGAAGTCCTTTCTAGATTATTAAACAAGCTTTATAATGAAGACAAGTTTATTTCTTTCACCATGAACTGCAGAGGTCCTAAGATCAAACATCTTGCTTATGCAGATGATATCATCATTTTTAGCAGTGGTAAATCAAGAAATATGAAAATTGTTCAGGGCAACTTGTCAATAGGCAGAAAAGTTTTTTCTTGACTTCTCCTAAGGCTTCTACCTACAGAATTAATAGAATAAGGAGTATTACTGGCTTCTTGGATAAACCTTTTCCTTTCACCTATCTTGGTTGTCCTCTTTATATAGGAAGGAAGAAGATATCAATTTTTGATGATATAATTTCAAAGATTGTAAAAAGACTGAGAGGGTGGCAAGGAAAGTTGTTGTCTTATGGTGGGAGAATGATACTTATCAAATATGTTTTGCAAGCAATTCCTACATACACCATGGCTTCTATCTGCCCTCCTAAGGGTACTTTCAAACTTATGGAGAAATACTTCTCTAGATTCTTTTGGTGTGCTTCAACTGAGAGAACAAAATTTCATTGGAGTTTCTGGGACAATCTGTGCTTTCCAACTGATGAGGGTGGAGTAGGAATCAGGAAGATGGAAGATATATGTAATACTCTAGCCATCAAAAGGTGGTGGAACTTCAGGACTCAACAATCATTATGGTCTGAATTTCGCAAAGCCAAGTATTGCATTAGGGGTCACCCTGTGACAAAGGTATGGAGATCAGGACAATCACATGATTGGAAAAAAAATGCTGGAAGTAAATCAAAAAACAGAAAAACAATATTGTGTGATCCATTCACAAAGGCAATAGCGGCTTTTGGTAGGACAATTGGACTGGCAAAGGACTTTTGGCCAGTTTAATGGCTAATATTACAAAATATGGTAAGTTGAAGGTTGCAGAATTTATCACTAATTATAAATGGAATACTGAAAAGCTTGGTACACTCATTCCTGGTAATATGGTGCAACATATTGAAAATATTAGAATTAGGACACAGCAATATGGACCCCTACCAATGATGGGCATTTTTCAAATAAGTCAGCTTGGATGGGTGTTAGAGCTACTAGAAACAAGAATAATTTGATGAAGAATATATGGAACAGTTATATTCCTTTCAAAGTTTCCTTCCTCACTTGAAGACTCATAAAAAGAAGATTACCTTTTGATGAATTTCTTGTTATGATTGGTAAACATATGATATCCAGATGTTCTTGTTGTACCACTCCTCATACAAAGACAATGCATCATGTCTTTGTAGAAAGCGAAGCTTCTCAATATCTATGGAACTACTTTGGTGGCCCTATGGGAATCATACACCAACGACGTCCGGTGAAAATTTTACTCCAGAACTGGTGGAAAACAAATGTCAAGAACAATGTGCAGAGAATGATGATTCAAATTATCCCTCTTTTTATACTATGGGAATTATGGAAGAGCAGTTGTGCTTGTAAATATGGTGATCAAAAGAAGTTTTTGTATAGCAGAATGGTTCATCAAATCCTTTGGAATTTGAATGCAGCTCTACGATTAGCCTTTCCAAGATATGACTTGGCAATGCCTTGGCTCAAGCTCTGTGAAATTGTAGATAATCCAAAGCCAATCTCAACCTGAAAGAAAGTTGTTTGGGAGAAGCCTCCTCATGGCTTGGTAAAAATAAATATTGATGGAAGCTACATTCAAGAAATAGGGAAAGCAGGAATAGGAGGCATAGTCAGGGATAAGAATGGAGAGCTCATCATGGCATTCTCCCTACCTGTCAACTGCAACATCAACAATGAAGTTGAAGCCATGGCAGCTAAATATGGGGCTGAATGGTGTTGGCAAAATGGTTACACAAATTTCATCCTTGAAGTAGACTCCTTCATAATCAAGAATATGCTCACAAATCACAACATGAGCAATGCCAGATTAAAGGACATAATTGAGGAAACGATACTGATTTTAAGCCAAGCAAATGCTAAGACTAATCATTGCTACAAAGAAGCTAATCAAGTAGCTGATCGATTGGCCAAAAATGCATCTGCTAAGGGAGAGTCTTCTATAACTTTTGCCTTTCAGAACATTCCTAGAGAGGCAAAGGGCCCCTTTCATCTAGATAAGTGGCAATTGCCCAGCTTCAGAATTAGATATGATAAGGCAAATTTCTATGTTAGTTAATTGTTCAGTGATATGGATTGGAAGGCTAAAGAACTTCTTAGTCCAATTTTTTAAAAGGTTGAACCCATTCAATCTTTGAAGTAACAGAGGTAAGGCCTAGCCCCCCTCCTTTTGTTATCTTTTGTGATGGAATGAAAGCACACCCAATCTCTAAAGGGTGGGATTAAATTAAAAAAAACTTACTCATTTCGTATACTAACAGGATATATAGTTGTACGGGGTCGTTCCAACAATTACCTATAACTGTAAAAACTATTACATAATACTCATAATCTATATCCATCGGCACAAAAAAGAAATTTCAGCACTGCAAATCATGTTCATATAAATAATTTCAGAATAGTAATCACTTAAAAATGCAGCTAAAACAATCAAAAAAGTGTTCAAACTACCATATGATACCAATATGGCATATAATTATACCAACATGGTATACAGCTTTACTGGTTAATTTCCGGCAATTGTATGACTATACTATTATTACATAACACACATGCATAAAGAGAAAAATAAAAAAAATAGTGTACCACATATTAATATAATAAAGTATTTCAAGATATTGTACTATATTACTATAATTAAAAGAAAATCAAATAGTGTACCAATTAAATGTAACTAATACAACCAAAAAATGATTCAACTAGCATATGATACCAATATAGATATAACTATACTAATAGGGTATATAATTGCACGGGGTCGTTCCAACAACTGCATATAACTATAAAAACTATTACATAATACACAAAATCTATGTCCATAGGTACAAGAAAATCCAACACAGCAAAACATGATCATATAAATTATTTCAGAATAGAATTCACTTAAAAATACAACTAAAACAACCAAAAAATATTCCAACTACCATATGATACCAATATGACATATAATTATACCAATAGGGTATACAGTTCTACTAATTAATTCCAGGCAACTATATATGACTATACTATTATTACATAATACACATACGTAAAGAGAAAAATAAAAAAATAGTGTACCACATATTAATATAAGAATGTATTTCAAGATATTGTACTATAATACTATTATATAAAGCAAACGCATAAAGAAAAAATCAAAATGATTACATAATACACATGCATAAAGAAAAATTAAAACAATTCAAGATATTGTACGATTCTACTATTACTAAACAAAAATCAAATAGTGTACCAATTAAATGTAGCTAATACAACCAAAAAATATTCCAACTAACATATGATACCAATATAGTATATAGTTATACCAACATGGTATACAATTGTACGCAAAGAGTTTAATTTTTTTTTATTATTTAATTATTGAACTGAAATAATATCAGTTGTCACATAATCTAATTAACTCAATGAGAGCTTATGCAATGAATAATACCTCCATGGAATTCCACTAATGTTAATAAATATTATTAATTAATAAATATTATTATTTATTTATTGAAAATGTGGACAACAATTGGACAAAAATTAAGGACAATCCTTTTGAAATTCATATCACTTATACGTTATTTCAATTAAATTTTATATTTGAAAGTTCAAAATAATAATTAAAAAAATTAGAGGATTTATTGTGCCTAGGTAAAATCTTCCTCATCATGTCTCCACACAGTAAAGTGATTGTGTATTTGCAAGTTAAAGGAATATTGAGTTTGATCATTTTAATTATTACTTCTCAAAAGTTTGCTCTACGGTTTTAACTCAAAATACCCAAAAACAAACTAAGAAGTGGACCTTAATTAGAAGAGGACAAATTCAATACGATGAGACAAATTCAAAACATATGGGTCAAGGGGAAATGGGTAGTCGGGTAATTAAGGTAGATCGCATGGATATAAAATGTAAATAGATTCAATGTAGGTTAAAACATGTAATTATTTTAGTTTTTATAGGTAGTCTGCGTTAATTCCTCCAATATTAATGCTAACAAAAGAAATTCAATTCAATACTAGGATTGACGATAGTGTTGGATAATTATTTTAGTTTTACATTGGTTTATAATAAAAATTATTTTATTTTTACATTGGTTTATAATGAAAATGCATAACTTATTTTATCTTTTTCTTTAGTGTTTAGTTATGTAATTAATATTAGTACTTATTAGCTATACTTATTTTAGCATGACCTATATAGTATTTTTAGATTATGTTAATTTTCACTATGGCTTATTAAGTAGCAATATTTGTTTTATGTAATTTTATTATTTTATCTTTGTTATTGAATATTTTAATGCTATGACTTATGTCATATTATTGAGTTAGTTTCTTGGAAAATACATTATATAGTTTTCTTTTACTAGGACTTAAGAAATATTTAAAACACAAGTTACATATTTTATGCAATGAAAACTTTACCGGAAAAAAACCGAAAACCCAAAAAAACCCGAGAAAAATCGAGATTGAAAAATCCGACTTTATTGGTTTGGTTTGTTTTATAAATTTAAAAATCCGACACCATTGATTTGATTTTGATAATTGAAAAATTCGAATCAACTCACCTGCCAACAACCCCGTAAACGATACTGTATTCCAGTCATATAGGAATTTATTCCCAATTGATTAAAAACACTTAAACAGGTTATGTACATGAGGCAACTTCATCAAACATTTACAAATTAAAGAAAAGGAAGAAAGAACCTTTGTGCAGAAAGCTTCGCCGGAATCCACGGACCTCCAAACTCACCGGAAAATCTGGAAAACTCGGCGATAAAACAGATTGAAAACGAGCTATTCGTGGCTGCTTTTTGCTGGTTATTGGGGGTGATGATTTGGTGGTTTAGGGACTTTGTTTTGGCAGTTTTTGAACAGCTTTTCAGCTAGGTTCCATGGAGGAAAACAATTTGTTTCAAGGTTTTTCCCCTGATTTTGACGATGGAGCTTGATTTATAGAGTTTTCATGGTTAGAAATTTTTTGGGTCTCGCTATGGGAAGCTTGGAAAATGCAGAAGAAGGCCGTTTTTCAGTTGTTTTCTCTCCTCTCCCTTTTTCAGCGAGTCCTTGTAATATATTGCCGAGTGTTTTATAGTGAATAAGGATGCCAACCTCCCTTTCACGTGAGTTTTGTAGGAAAATCGATTTGCGTTTGTGCTCATCATTGAAATGTGTTATAAAATTACTAGCCTTACCAAAGCTTTACCAAAATCAGAAGAAAAACATATTTTTATGAATTTCTTTTCTATTGCAAATTAAAACAAAGCTAATAATTTAAAAATATGAATCTTTTGTGATTTTTAATTTTCTTAAGAAAAATTTATAAAAGGTAAAACAAAGCTAAAATATGTAGATTAAACTCAAAGAATATTTATATACTAAAAAGTAGTAAAAACAATTAGATTATGATCAAAACTTAGGTGCTCATAAGTCATAATCACCTCTTGACTTAGCTTCTTAGATTTAGTTAGGCCCAGTATCTATTTTCATCCCTTAAAAACACATCATCAAACTATTTATTTTTTTATATTTTAATAATCTTGATAAGATGCAATGTTTGTGTCTTTAAAATTTGGTTAGACTCAAAATTTGGATAATGAAGACTATACCCAGTTTTATTGGAAGCAAGTAGTAGAGAGAAAATTTGTAGAAGGAATTGATATCTGCAATTATAGGATACTCATCTTATTCCTCAAATTAATATTACTTCTATTCTATTCATGAGGAAAATGTGTAAACACTAAGAACAAAAATTCTACAACAAAGAAATTATTATTTTCTAACTACGACACTTCTGATATGTATATCTTAACAAAAGAAAGGGAAGAAAAAAAAGAGATGTTTCAAGCAACGCAAAAAGAAAAATTATAAGAGAAACTATATTGCCAAAACCAAGGTATTTTTGGTAACTAACTTTGGATTAAACATCAAAAGAAGTCATTACAAAATCATTGCTAGACTTGAAATAATCAGCTATCTCAAAGATAACAAAAAAGACAAACGATAAACCTACACAACCTGAGCAGAAGGAACATAAGATTAGAATATAAGGGTGTGCAGCAATATCCTAGCTCCAGCTGATACTCTCACATTACAGATATAGAGAATTTATCTTGCAATGCATTCCCAGTCCCTGCTTCTCTTCTCAGGGATGGATGTAGTATTCTAGTAATAGGTTTAATTGCACATGTAACTTGATAGGAGGGTATGGCAGTCGAGGATTAGGATAGTAGATTAGTAGGTAGTCGAGCTTTCTCCCTATGTCTTCTCAGTTCGATAGTAGTGTTAGTATGATATCTCTTTATTCTTAGATTGTTATTACTACGTAGTGTTTACTTGCTTACTTACTACTTGTTGCCGTTACTTCTTTTCATTCTTTCTTTAGTCGAAGGTCTATCGGAAACAACCCATCTGCCCTTCCAGAGTAGGGGTAAGGCTGCGTATATCTTACCCTCCCCAGACTCCACTCGTGAGAACTCATTGGGTTTGTTGTTGTTAACATCTCAAGAACTAATAACAATTAAATAGACAGCATAATCCAATAACCTACTATAGATTAACATTGTATTTAATACAAAACTCTATGTCCTAATACATATTTTATTCACAATATAATAAAATATGAACTATTTCATTAGTTTACAAAATTCTAAGTCCTAATACATATTTTATTCACAATATAATAATATCAATCAATATATATATATTCAAACAATTTGATTATTGCACAAAACATAAGTATTATAGTTTGAACTCTTCAAATATTATCTTAAAATATTTCATAAATAAAGCTTAGACACAAGAAACAATGGCTCTGATACCACTGAAGGATTGCATATAGGTGTTCGTAGTACGAAGCGGAAGACAATAACAATCCTAGGATGATCTTTTCCTTTTTATATATAAAAGATTATAATTAGTGGAACTTAATTTAACTTTTTGGTAAGTCAAGAGGGCTCCAACAAGTCTTCTCCACAACTTTATGTAACAACACTCAACTTGAAGAAATGAAAACAACTTTTACCACCTTTAGAGTCCGGTAATACTATTTTCTTATTTAATTAGATGGTATTTTTCACTTAAAAATTAAGCAAAATATACACTACTAAACAAAAGCTGATTTGTGACTGAAAATTTGAGACTGATTCTATCGAAATTTTCAAAAATAATATTTGTTATATGTTTTTTAATTTTTGGCTCAAAATTGCAACTGATTCGGTCGCTCAATTACGCGAAAAATACCGCGAAAATATTTTTTATGATTTGCGACTGAATCGGTTGCAAATATTAAAATTAAAAATAAAAGTAAATTAAAAGTTACGACCGATTTGGTCGGAATATGCAATTAAAACGAGTTCTGACTGGTCAACGGCATTTGCGACTGAATCAGCCGCAATTTAAAAATTCAAATTTCAAATTTGCGACTGATTCAGTCGCAAATATGTTTTTGTAATACACCCTAACCCGTTTTTTCTTCTTTATTCTTTCTTCTTTCTTCTCTAACTTTTTCCCTCTCCTCCCCTCTCCTCTT
>AWOL01S0157206.1:767-12056 GCA_000715115.1 Nicotiana otophora
CCCGTTCCCCCCCGAGGAAGTTTATTAATTATATTACCGTTAATTCGAGTTATCATCTTTGGTTGTTTCTCTAATTCTGTGCATAATTACTTAATTGTTTGGCCAGCAATTGAGTTCTATTTACTATCTATGCTATTATGCTTGGGAAAGCTGTGTTTAGATTAGAGTAGAATCAGAGAGAGCTTGTTTCTGAACCCGTGGTACGAGGAAAGATTTCGCGCTTAGGATAAGAATATACCTAACAGTCTTACTTAGTTGAATACCATATTATATTCGTTCATGATAGATTCAAGACCATATGAATATAGGGGTTGATATATTATGGATGGACGAATAATATTGTGAGAACATGCTATTTATATAAACGATCCGGTCAACTAGAAATCATAGATAATTTGGATTAGCAGGTGTAATTACGAACTCAATAGGATTGATAAACCGACCTCAACCCTGGAATCTATATCTCCCTTGGTTATGTGTTTGAATTTTGCAATAATAGTTGTAATAGAAAAATTAAACTTTTGATCATCTTGGACAGTCAATTGATTTTAGTTTGCTTAGTTAACGGTTAATATAAGTCTCTGTGGGTTTGATATCCGACTTTCGAGTCACTTTATTACTTGACATCCACGTATACTACGTGTACTTGGGGAACCAACAATGCACTTCAAAAGAATGAAGGTGAAAGTGACTCACAACTGGACTGTGCAAGAGTATTGGGAAGTTTTATGTATATCATGAATTGTACGCGACCAAATACAACATGTGCTATTAGCAAAGTGAGTCGGTTTACAAGTAATCCTAATCAAATACATTGGATGGCAATGAAACGAGTTTTGGGGTATCTGAAACATACCCAAGACTATGCTCTGCATTATAATAAATATACCTCTGTGATTGAGGGATATAATGATGCAAATTGGATCACCGAATCATCTGAAGTTAAATCCACGAGTGGATATATTTGCACAATTGAGGGTGGAGCAGTGTCTTGAAAATTATCCAAAGAAACTTGCATCGCCCGTTCTACAGTGAAATCTGAATTCATAGCTTTAGACAAGGCCGGTGAAGAAGCTAAATGGCTCCAGAATTTCTTGAAAGATATTCCATTATGGACCAAACCTTAGGCACCGATATGTACACATTGTGATAGTCAAGCGACAATAGGTAGGGTATGGAGCATTATGTATAATGGAAAATCTTTTCACATACGACGGAGACATAATACGTTAGACAACTACTCTCAAGTGGTGTTATGACAATTGACTACGTGAAGTCAAGAGATAATGTATCAGATCCACTTACAAAAGGCCTATCTAGAGAGACAGCTGAAAGATTATCGAAGGGAATTAGGTTAAGGCCTAGGACAAGTCATCATGGCAGTAACTCTACCTAGCAGACTGGAGATCCCAAGAGCTAGGTTCAAAGAGATCAAACAAAGTTATGAATGGCGGTTCAACATTGTCAAATAACTCAATCCATTCTCATGATGAAGACAATGTTCAAATATCAGGGTAAAGCATTAAGGCTTTTTGATGAGTCAATAAATCTTAAAGCTTCTTAATGATTTGCTAAGTCTCGCAGGAAATGAACAAATAGTGTGTCTATAGGATTACACTTTTAGAAATCACCTATGTGAGTGTGAAGTGTAAGACGTTTCAAGGGGAATGAAAGTAAAGGACTATTCTCTAAGAACTCATGACACCAGGCGGCGTTATGGATGAAACGAACACAACCGTGAGAACCATAGATGGTTAAGGGTTGATTGTGTGACTTATGTTGTCTATGAATGTCATGACCCAAAATTCACTATAGGTCGTGATGGCGCCTAATGGCGCCGTCACGCAAGCCAACAATGATTTATCAATTTAATTACTCATTTTATTACTTTTGAAAACATAGATTTTAATAAGGAAGGAGATTTACACTTCTAAATCTACGGGAACGTATAACATTTATAGTTTATAAAAGAAATGGAAGGCAATAATAATATACGAAACCGTAAGCATCAACTAGTATAACCCCAAAACCCGGTGTGACAAGTGCATGAGTATTTTTTAAGGAGTACAATAATAATACAATATCTGTCCAGAATGTAAATCGACAGGATAAAATACATAGTACGATGGAGACTCGTGGACTGTGATGCGTAGCCTGGAATGCAGCTCACATAAAGTCTCCTCAACAGGTGCGCCTATGATTTACGCAATAAGGCCAATGCAGAAGAGCCAACAGGTGCGCCTAGAATAAACACTTCATTGGCTAGAAACCTTTCACTTAGCTCATTTCATAAGAGCCAATGCAACACGCAACTGAATTCCTAAAGCGTAGAAAATACAAATCTCAGGTCGTGATCTAAACCGTCATGACTCTTCCGGGATCCATTTACACAACAAGGCCATTTGAATCAAATACCTCTCAAATCAATCAAGTTATGGTGGTTGTCAAGCCTGTACATACAACCACAAACCACATGTATAACTTCACATGCCGAAGGAACTGATCATTGCCACAATCATGCCGATTCAACCATTACTAACCGACCCAACTTCTTCCAATTTACTCTCGACTTGCCTTAGAAATAATAATAGCTCCATTAAAAAATGTAACGAACAAAATCCGCACTCATACCGAGTGACCCGCATCACGAGAACACATCGTATCAATACTCATGAACCATCTCATACTCTCCTTATACGCACAATAACATCTCTAACTGGTACACCCATTCTGCAAGACTTTTCGCGAATCCGAAGCTATTTCTTCCTTTCCTCCAATACTGCACCGCATACCCGATGATAACATAGAACATTCCAAGTCCCGTTCGTAATCCACTGTAAAAACTCGATCCTTAACCACACAACAGACCCGAAATCCTTAGGCACTGCACTTTAATTATTGAACCCACTAGGACCGTTGTTGAGAGTCACCCACTCCGACCTGGTCCTGAATATAACCGAACTCTAACGCTCTTCTAGCACATGAACACCCTCTCAAAGAAGCAACCGACTGAATTCTTTTCCTTGTACATCATATCCACAAGAAACATAAACCCTAAGTCTTCCCAAACACCTGAACATAAATCGATAAGGTCAAATATAACACACATCCATCAAGTTCATTTCCCGAATTACCCCAGATGTTTTTATTTCCTTAGTCATAATAACCTACCAATGCACCGATAACCAGAAACCGCACCACTAGACAACCACTCAATCCAATCGTAAATGGTGGTGCCCCCCACTTAGCTTTAAGCTACAATTATATAAACCTAGAAACCACAAATATGTCTCCTTCTCAGTTACCATGATCTCGCACCGTCAACACGCAAAAATTTCTTGTAGTTTCATATTAAACTTTTCATGAACATTCTGAATTATCAGCCATAATCGTATAATCGACCTTCCGCTTCGTAGTAAGTAGAAATCTTCGTAGAAACTTCATCAAAATCACACAACCTTTGACGTGTCCACAGGAGATAGCCCACCTATAGAATTCCATATCGACATCTC
This sequence comes from Nicotiana otophora, assembly GCA_000715115.1. Taxonomy (NCBI): domain Eukaryota; kingdom Viridiplantae; phylum Streptophyta; class Magnoliopsida; order Solanales; family Solanaceae; genus Nicotiana; species Nicotiana otophora. Next base: position 4,280 of record AWOL01S0157206.1, read on the forward strand.
CCAAAGACACTGCACTGGGTACAACTACCACGAAATCAGTAAACCCTCCTGAGCCCGTGCTCGCCCACCAGCTATACAAGTCTGTTCATTCCCCATTGACGTCAACTGAAAGTCTGAAAATACATCCCAAACGCGAAGTCACGTTTCACCTCTCTTCATTTCCAGCAAACTCCCCTCTTCCATAATCGAGCTTCCTCCGTCCAGCAGCCACCATCCCAAATGCAATACATAGGCTTAGTCATTATCCACCATGATTCATAAATCGCTCTAAACATTTCTCAAGGCATGCAACTACATTACCACAGAATCCATATGCTACTTTGCCACTCTGACTTCGGTTAAACCACCTTCTCTACCTCTGCTTTTCATACTTGACCTGCTAGTAATTTTACCACCGCGAGACACCTCCAGCCATGTCCTTCCTCATACTTCGCTGTCCAAATATTGCATTAAATCAAAATCCATCTCTGTAGCATCTGAACCAATAAATTGTTACCAACTCTAAGCCTCTTCAAAGATCATCTTTATCAAGCCATCAACGTTAGAAATACCAATTCAATTCTGAACCACTACACACCGCTATCTCTGACAACCGCTCCTCAGGCACCATTTTACAACACCCTGCCCCGAAGGCAAAATGAAGAAGACCATAACACCAGGGAACCCTAATACGTCTGAACAATGATGATGACACCACATCACAAAGGAGAATACCACCACGCTCAAAAATATCAGGTCTCGTTACTTCGTCAACCAAACCTGGACATCTATAGTCCGATTGCCTTTCCTCCGCTGGAATTAAATACTGAACCCCTAAATCATGCATTGAGAAATCCTCCCTTCAAGTCATTCATTGCCTCGACACATAAACGAGCACCCTACCATTACACCAACACTGCGCAATAACAATGCATGAAAATCATAGCAATCTGTGCGTAGACTCAAAACCATAGGCAATACTGATACAAGGCATGGAATGACATAACCCCCTTCCACAAGATGAAGATAATAACTCGCTCGAGTATGAAGGGAAAAACATCCTATACCACATATGTAGTACCATTACAACTCCTCAATGCCCAATTGATACCAAGCGCGTCACGTCGCATAAGATCGAGTAGGAAGGAAATAAAGGCATAAGCCTCAAAGGAATCAAATTGCATGACGAGAAATCAAGAAGGGAATTGCTCCTAACAGCCCTGCAACCTCTCAAAGATAAGTACAGACGTCTACGTACCGATCTGCAAGACTCTACTATACTTGCTCATGACTCGTGAGACCTAAGTGAACTTAACGCTCTGATACCAAACTGTCACGACCTAAACTCCACTATAGGTCGTAATGGCGCCTAACGCTGCCGTCAGGCAAGCCAACAATGATTTATCAATTTAATTACTCATTTTATTACTTTCGAAAATATAGATTTTAATAAGGAGATTTACACTTCTAAATCCACCGGAACGTACAACATTTGTAGTTTATAAAAGAAATGGAAGGCGATAATAATATACTAAACCATAAGCATCAAGTAGTATAACGCCAAAACCTGATGTCACAAGTGCATGAGCATTTTCTAAGGAGTACAATAATAATACAACATCTGCCCAGAATATAAATAGATAGGATAAAATACATAGAACGATGGAGACTCGGTAGACTGCGATGCTTATCCTGGAATGCAGCTCACATAATGTCCAATCAACAAGTGCGCCCACATGCCAAGATGCATAGAAGCCCTGTTCCAATTCTCGCAATACTGCCACGACGAAAGAGATGTGTCGAAACTCATAACCACCTGCCGAATCAATAAATCATGGAGTCTCTCCTTCTGACAAGAACCATTACCTCATTCTGAACTGAATAATGATATGTTCTCTTTAATGTACCTTATATAAATCTGATTGCACTAATTTAAGGTCCAATAATCTCGTCTCACCCAGTACAAGCTGCTGATGCAATGAGCCATCTCAGACACTGCCAAAAATCTCATACGACACCCACAATGCGCCAACAAGCTACAAACTCGAATGCGATACATAAGGAAAAATAAACTCTCGAAAAGGACTACCCAGTCCGCGTAACGAATACAACGGTCGAATAGATGCTGTGAACCTACCTCAAGGATGAAAAACGAGGCACACAAAACAAGTGTAAGGAACTATGCTCAACATCTCACTGTTGCTGGGTGCAACCTGATCCAATATGACACTGTTACGACGTGCAACCCGATCCACACAATATGCCCGTGGCGGCATGCCACCTAATCAAAACAATATACCCGTGGCGGCGTGCCACCCGATCCATACATAACAATCAATAAGAAGCCACACACATCAAGCCGTAATTCTTATACTTACAAAATATCGAATATCGTCCACAAGCACACCAAGTGCAAAAATATAACTCTGGGAAGACAGATAGCGCAATACGGCACAAAACCCAAGCATAACTAAGGTGCGATAAATGACTTGCATCTCGAGATCCATACTACTCATATAACACCACAAGCTACACAGGAGCTCAACACATATGAGAATAATCAAGCCGTCTCAATCCGGAACAACTCCCACAGTTCACAACTAAAGGAATAGAGCGCCTTCCAGACATAAACTCTCATATTAACGATAGTACCATAATCTCCATGCTTGATTTCAGTCTTTAACAATCAAGTGACTAACATGTCACACTTATACAGATTTCCCCGTGGGATACTCTCCCACGACCTTTCTCACTAGGTAGCAAAATCTGCACCTCCACACCACCAACTGTACTAATTCTATAAAGCCAACCAAGAGTCCGCAATTCAATATACAAAGCCTCTTACACAGGACACCGTTATCAGGTGACACTAAGGAAAATACTAGCTTACTCTGAACATCTGAACTCCTTCCTGCCCACCCGAGCTCGCGACATTCTTGTCAACACAAAACCGCAACCTTGATCCTCAACTTCAAATTCCCATGTCGCTCACTACACCTATCATGCCGCTACACGAAAGTGCAAGGATTCATCATATACCCCGAACTACTAGTAGAATAAACACTTCATTGGCTAGAAACCTTTCACTTAGCTTATTTCAGAAGAGCCAATGCAACACGTAACTGAATTTCCAAACCGCAGAAAATACAAACCTCAAGTCGTGATCTAAACTGTCATGACTCTTCTGGGATCCATTTACACAACAAGTCCATTTGAATCAAATACTTCCCAAATAAATCAAGTTATGGTGTCTGTCAAACCCGCACGTACAACCACAAACCACACGTATAACTTCACACGACGAAGGAATTGATCATTGCCATAATCATGCCGATGCAACCATTACTAACCGACCTAACTTCTTCCAATTTACTCTCAACTTGCCATAGAAATAATAATAGCTCCATTAAAAAATGTAACGAACCAAATCCGCACTCCTCCCGAGACCACATCATCTCAATACTCATGAACCATCTCATACTCTCCTTATGCGCACAATAGCATCTCCAACTGGTACACCCATTCTGCAAGACCTTTCGCAAATCCGAAGCTATTTATTCCTTTCCTCCAATACTGCACCGCATACTCGATCATAACATTAAACATTCCAAGTCCCGTTCGTAATCCACTGCAAAAACTCGATCCTTAACCACACAACAGACCCGAAATCCTTAGGCACTACACTTTAATTCTTGAACTCACTAGGACCGTTCTTGAGAGTCACCCACATTGACCTAGTCCTGAATATAACCAAACTCTAACGCTCTGCTAGCACATGAACACCCTCTCAAATAAGCAACCGGCTGAATTCTTTTCCTTGTACATCATGTTTACAAGAATCATAAACACCGAGTATTCTCAAAAACCTGAATATGAATCGATAAGGCCAAATATAACATACATCCATTAAGTGTTTTTGCCCGAATTACCCCTGATGTTTTTATTTCCTTAGTCACAATAACCCACCAATGCACCGATAACCAGAAACCTCACCAGCAGACAACTATACGATCTAATCGTAGACGGTGGGGCTCCCCCCACTTAGCTTTAAGCTACAATTATATAAACCTAGAAACCACAAATATGTCTCCTTCTCAGTTACCATGATCTCGCACCGTCAACACGCAAAAATTTCTTGTAGTTTCATATTAAACTTTTCATGAACATTCTGAATTATCAGCCATAATCGTATAATCGACCTTCCGCTTCGTAGTAAGTAGAAATCTTCGTAGAAACTTCATCAAAATCACACAACTTTTGACGTGTCCACAGGAGATAGCCCACCTATAGAATTCCATATCGACATCTCCCAAAGACACTGCACTGGGTACAACTACCACGAAATCAGTAAACCCTCCTGAGCCCGTGCTCGCCCACCAGCTATACAAGTCTGTTCATTCCCCATTGACGTCAACTGAAAGTCTGAAAATACATCCCAAACGCGAAGTCACGTTTCACCTCTCTTCATTTCCAGCAAACTCCCCTCTTCCATAATCGAGCTTCCTCCGTCCAGCAGCCACCATCCCAAATGCAATACATAGGCTTAGTCATTATCCACCATGATTCATAAATCGCTCTAAACATTTCTCAAGGCATGCAACTACATTACCACAGAATCCATATGCTACTTTGCCACTCTGACTTCGGTTAAACCACCTTCTCTACCTCTGCTTTTCATACTTGACCTGCTAGTAATTTTACCACCGCGAGACACCTCCAGCCATGTCCTTCCTCATACTTCGCTGTCCAAATATTGCATTAAATCAAAATCCATCTCTGTAGCATCTGAACCAATAAATTGTTACCAACTCTAAGCCTCTTCAAAGATCATCTTTATCAAGCCATCAACGTTAGAAATACCAATTCAATTCTGAACCACTACACACCGCTATCTCTGACAACCGCTCCTCAGGCACCATTTTACAACACCCTGCCCCGAAGGCAAAATGAAGAAGACCATAACACCAGGGAACCCTAATACGTCTGAACAANCAGAAACCTCACCAGCAGACAACTATACGATCTAATCGTAGACGGTGGGGCTCCCCCCACTTAGCTTTAAGCTACAATTATATAAACCTAGAAACCACAAATATGTCTCCTTCTCAGTTACCATGATCTCGCACCGTCAACACGCAAAAATTTCTTGTAGTTTCATATTAAACTTTTCATGAACATTCTGAATTATCAGCCATAATCGTATAATCGACCTTCCGCTTCGTAGTAAGTAGAAATCTTCGTAGAAACTTCATCAAAATCACACAACCGCTGACCTGTCCACTACAGATAGCCCACATATGGAATTCCATACCGACATCTCCCAACGACGTTGCACTGGGTACAACTACCACGAAATCAGTAAACCCTCATGAGCCCGTGCTCGCCCACCAGTTGTACAAGTTTGTTCATTCCCCATTGACATCAACTGAATGTCCGACAATACATCCCAAACTCGAAGTCACGTTTCACCCTTCTTCATTTCCAGCAAATTTCCCTCTACCATAATCGAGCTTCCTCCGTCCATCATCCACTATCCCAAATGAAATGCATAGGCTTAGTCATTATCCACTATGATTCCCAAATCTCTCTAAATGTTTCTCAAGGCATGTGGTTATCTTACCACATAATCCATATGCTACTCTGTCACTCTCACTTTAGTTAAATCACCTCCTTTAAGCAACTTCTCTACCTCTGCTTTTCATACTTGACCTGCTAGTAATTCTACCACCGCGAGACACCTCCCGCCATGTCCTTCCTCATACTTTGCTGCCCAAATGTTGCATCAAATCAAAATCCATCTTTGTAGCACCTGAACCAATAAATTATTACGAACTCTAAGCCTCTTTGAAGATCATCTTTCTCGAGCCATCAACATTAGAAATACCAATTCGATTTTGAACCGCTACACACTGCTATCTCTGACAATCGCTCATTAGGCACCATTTCATAACACCTTGCCTCGAAGGCAAAATCAAGAAGACCATAACACCGGGGAACCCTAATACATTCGAACAAGGATGATGACACAACATCACAAAGAAGAATCTTACCACGCTAAAAACAATATCAAGTCTCGTCACTTCATCAACCAAACCTGGACATCTATAGTCCTATTGCCTTTTCTCCATTGGAATTAAATGATGAACCCCTAAATCATGCAATGAGAAATCCTCCCTTCAAGTCATTCACTGCCTCAACACATAAACGAGCACCCTACCATTACACTAACACTGCACGATAGCAATGCATGAATATCATTGCAATTTGTGCGTAGCCTTAAAACCATAGAAAATACTGATACATGGCATGGAACGACATAACCCCCTTCTGCAAGACGACGATAATAACTCGCTCGAGTACGCAGAGAAAAATATCCTACACTACATCTGTAGTACCATTACAATTTCTCAATGCCCAATTGATACTAAGCGCTTCACGTCGAATAAGATTGAGTGGGAAGGAAATAAAGGCATAAGCCTCAAAGGAATCAAATCACACGACGAGGAATCAAGAAGGGAAGTGCTCCTAACAACCCTGTAGCCTCTTGAAGATAAATACAAATGTCTTCGTATTGATCTGCAAGACTCTACTAGGCTTTTTCATGACTCGTGAGACATAAGTGAACCTAACGCTCTGATACCAAGCTGTCACGATCCAAAATCCACCATAGGTCGTGATGGCATGTAATGCTGCCGTCAGGCAAGCCAATAGTGATTTATCAATTTAATTACTCATTTTATCACTTTCGAAAACATAGATTTTAATAAGGAAGGAGATTTACACTTCTAAATCCCTGGGAACGTACAACATTTGTAGTTTATAAAAGAAATAGAAGGCGATAATAATATACGAAACCATAAGCATCAACTAGTATAACCCCAAAACCCGGTATCACAAGTGCATGAGCAGTTTCTAAGGAGTATAATAATAATACAATATTTATCCAGAATGTAAATAGACAGGATAAAATACATAGTACGATGGAGACTCGGTGGACTGCGATGCGTAGCCTGGAATGCAACTCACATAAAATCCCCTCAACAGGTGCGCCTACGCGCCAAGATGATCACCAAATGAATACGTCAGATCCTGCACATTTAGTGCAGAAGTGCAACATATGTACGTAAATCAACGCATACCCAGTAAGTATCTAGACTAATCCTGGAGAAGTAGTGACAAGGGGTCTACATGGACACTTACTAGAGGTCCAACAAAGTAATATAATAATTCATAAGCAGATATGAAGCACACAACAATAATGGGTAAATCTGTAATTTATATAATCTTCCAAATATTTCTTTAAAGTATAAATTTCTCAATCTTGTATTCTACCTTAATGGATCCAAAAATGTCAAGTGCCAATATCAAATAATAAGGAATACCATATAAAATGGGGGCATCAGTGGAAAGATTGTCTCGTGAATATTCGGACTACTAGCGATATAACGCATGATTCTGCCGAGGTTGTTCGGCCCGATCCATAATAATATGTACACTATTGAGGGTCGATCGGCACAAACCGTAGATTCATCTTTTATACTGCCGAGGCGTTCATCCCGCTCCACAAGAAAGGAAGTTATCTAATTACGAGACACGTGCTTATAATACAGTACATGAGCACAAAAGGAATATAATCTTTATCATTTCTAAAAGGACTAGCCAACAACTCAAGGTGATAAGGCTCGGCTTAGTATACATACATTTATTTCTAAATCAATTTCAATTATAAGTTCAATTAATTAAGCCAGTAGAATGAGTTCAAATAATTCAATTATTACATAATAAGGTCCTAAGTCTA
>AWOL01S0157233.1:0-18649 GCA_000715115.1 Nicotiana otophora
ACGCTAAGGCCGTGACATTAGCGATGTCGGGGTTGCCTAGGGTTGAGTGGAGAGGTTCTCTAGACTATATTCCAAGTAGATTAATTTCATATTTGAAGGACCAACGGGTGATTGGGAAGGGATGTTTGGCATATTTGGCCTTTGTGAGGGATGTTGGTGTTGATACTCCTACAATTGAGTCTGTTCCGATAGTGAGAGACATTCCATATGTGTTTCCTGCAGACCTGTCGGGCATGCCACTCGACAGGGACACTGATTTTGGTATTGACTTGGTGTCGGGAACTCAGCCCATCTCTATTCCTCCATACTGTATGGCACTAGTAGAGTTGAATGAATTGAAAGAACAGCTTCAGGAGCAACTTGATAAGGGATTCATTAGGCCCAGTGTGTCGCCTTGGGGTGCACCGGTTCTGTTTGTGAAGAAGAATGATGGTACTATGCGGATATGCATTGATTACAAGCAGTTGAACAAAGTTACAATTAAGAACAAGTATCCTTTACCATGCATTGATGACTTATTTGACCAGCTTCAGGGAGCTAGAGTATTTCCAAAGATTGATTTGAGGTCCGGGTTTCACCAGTTGAAGATTCGGGATTCTAACATTATGAAGAAGGCATTCAGGACCCACTATGGTCACTATGAGTTCCTTGTGATGTCTTTTGGGCTGACCAATGCCCTAGTAGCATTTATGCATTTGATGAACAGTGCAATTCCATCCATATCTTGATTATTTTGTCATAATATTCATTGATGATATACTGGTGTACTCACGCAGCTAGGAGGAGCATTCGCAGCATCTGAGGATTGTACTGCAGACATTGAGGGAGAAGAAGCGTTATGCTAAATTCTCCAAGTGTGAGTTCTTGCTTGATTTTGTGGCGTTCTTGGGGCACGTGGTGTCCAGTGAGAGGATCAAGGTAGATCCGAAGAAGATTGAGGCAGTTAAGAGTTGGCCTAGACCGTCTTCAGCTACTGAGATTCGGAGTTTTCTTAGCTTGGCCGGATATTATCGTCATTTTGTGGAGGGTTTCTCACCCATTGCCCTTTAACTATATTGACCCAGAAGGGGAATTATTCAGGTATTCTGATGAGTGTTGGGAGAGCTTTCAGAAGCTCAAGACTGCCTTGACCATAACTCCAGTTCTAGTTTTACCTTCAGCATCGGGTTCATATGTGGTTTATTGTGATGCTTCTCGGATTGGTATCGGGTGTGTCTTGATGCAGGAGGGTAGGGTGATTGCTTATACTTCATGCCAGTTGAAGCCCCATGAGAAGAACTACCCCATTCATGATCTAGAGTTGGCAGCCATTGTACATGCATTGAAGATTTGGAGGCATTATCTCTACGCTGTGTCTTGTGAGGTATTTACAGATCATCGGAGTCTACAACACTTTTTTAAGAAGAAGGATCTAAATTTGAGGCAGCAGAGATAGTTTGAGTTGTTAAAAGACTATGATATCACAATTTTGTATCATCCCCGGGTAGGCCAACGTAGTGGCCCATGCCTTGAGTAGAAAGGCGGTGAGTATGGGTACCCTTACATATATTCCAGTTGGTGAGAGACCGCTAGCATCATATGTTCAGACCTTGGCCAATCAGTTCGTGAGGTTAGATATTTCGGAGGCTAGTCAGGTTCTAGCTTGTGTGGTTTTTCAGTCTTCTTTGTATGAGTGTATCAAAGAGCATCAATATGATGACCCCCATTTGCCTGTCCTTAAGGACACGGCATAACACGGTGATGCCAAGGAGGTTTCTATTGTAGATGATGAGGTGTTGCGGATGTAGGGTTGTATTTGTGTGCCTAATATAGATGGGTTACGTGAGTTGATTCTTGAGGAGGCCCACAGTTCGTGGTACTCCATTCACCCGGGTGCCGAAAAGATGTATTATGACCTGATGCAACATTCTTGGTGGAGGAGGATGAAGAAAGATATAGTGGATACGTGGCTCAGTGCTTGAACTATCAACAGGTGAAGTACGAGCATCAAAGGTCGGGCGGTTTGCTTCAAAGACTTGAGATTCCTGAGTGGAAATAAAAGCGTGTTACCATGGACTTCGTTGTTGGGCTCCCACAGACTTTAAAGAAATTCAATGCAGTTTGGGTGATTATGGACCGGTTGACTAAGTCCGGAGATTTTATTCCAGTTGTGACAACCTATTCTTCAGAGTGGCTGGCGGAGATATATATCCGCGAGATTGTTCGCCTTCACGGTGTGCTGGTATCCATTATTTTTTGTCAAGGCATGCAGTTCACATCACAGTTTTGGAGAGCAGTCCAGTGAGAGTTGGGCACACGAGTTGAGTTGAGTACATCATTCCACCCTCATACGAACAGACAATCCAAACGCACCATTCAGATTTTGGAGAATATGCTATGTGCTTGTGTTATGGATTTTGATGGTTATTGGGATCAATTTCTATCGCTTGCAGAGTTTGCCTATGACAACAACTACCAATCGAGTATTCAGATGGCTCCTTATGAGGCCTTGTATGGGAGGTGGTGTCGTTCTCCAGTTAGTTTTGTTTGAGACGGGAGATGTTAGGTTGTTGGGTACCGATTTGGTTCAGGATGCCATAGAGCTTAGGTTGATCCAGGATCGGCTTTGTACAGCACAGTCGAGGAAGAAGAGTTACGCTGATTAGAAGGTTTGTCTTGTTGCCTATATAGTGGGAGATAAGGTATTGCTCAGAGTTTTACCCATGAAGGGTGTTATGAGGTTCGTTAAGAAGGGCAAGTTGAGCCCTCGGTATATTGGCCCTTTTGAGGTGCTTGAGAGGATTAGAGAGGTGGCCTACAAGCTTGCATTGCCACCTTATCTATCGGGAGTTCACCCAGTGTTTTATGTTTCCATGTTCTGGAAGTATTATGGTGACCCCTCTCATGTTTTGGACTTTAGCACGGTTTAGTTGGATGGGGACTTGACATATGATGTGGAGCCGGTGGCTATTTTAGATTGGCACGTTCGAAAGTTAGGATCAAAGAATATAGATTAAGTGAAAGTTTAGTGGAGAGGTCAGCCATCGAGGAGGCTACATGGGAGACCGAGCGGGAGATGTAGAGCAGATATCCACACATATTTGAGACTCCAGGTATGATTCTAGACTCGTTCGAGGACGAACGTTTGTTTAAGAGGGGAAGAATGTAATGACTCGGCCTATCGTCTTGTGTATTGTAGACTCTAGTTTAGTGGTTTTGTGACTTGTCGGGGAGGTTGGTTTGGTTCCGAAGATGTTTCAGAGTGAATTGGGACAGTTAGTTCCAAGGTTGGAAGCTTAAGTTAAAATAGTTGATCGGATGTTGATTTTTTATAGATGACTCGGGAATGGAGTTTTGATGGTTCCTATAGCTTCGTATGGTAATTTTGGACTTAAGAGTATGTCTGGATATTGATTTGGAGGTTCCAAAGGTCGTTTTGGCTTGAATTGGCGAAAGTTGAAAAGTTGAAGGTTTGGAAGGTTGAGAAGTGTGACTAAGAGTGACTTTATTGATATCGGACTCGGATTTTGGTTCCGGGTATTGGAATAGCTCCGTTGTGTCATTTATGATGTTTGTGAAAAATTTGAGGCCAATCGGAGTTGGTTTGATAAGTTTCAGCATTGGTTTTAGAAACTGGAAATTCATAGGTTTTAATAGGCTTGAATTTGGGTGCGATTCGTGATTTTGATGTTGTTTGATGTGATTTGAGGCTTCAACTAAGTTTGTATCATGTTTTAGGGTGTGTTGGTATGTTTGGATGGCATCTCAAAGGGGAGTGTGATTCAGATTGTTGGCGGAGCTTGGTTACACTTTGGAGAAGTACTGAAGTTTTAGGCATCTGGTGCGTTCGCACCTGCAGTGGGATTGGCCGCGGATACGGTACCATATGTGCGTCATTTTGGTCGCATGTGCGGAATGTTGTGGAATATGTGAGGTCCGCAGATGCATGGGATTTTTCGCAGAAGCAAAAGCGCTTCGCGATAAGAGGTACGCAGGTGCGGAGTGAGGTAGCTTGGCCTTAGTCGCAGATGCGGATGAGCGGGTGCGGGCGAGGGACCGTAAAAGCGGCCTCACAGGTGCATCACTTGGGCTGCAGAAGCAGTAGGTCGGGAGTTTAATGGACTTCGTAGAAGCGAACCTTTTTCCCCAAAAGCGGAACCGCAGGTGCGGTGATTGAGCTCACAGATGCGAGATCACTGGCAGAGTTTAAAATTCGAAGGGCTTAGTTGCTTTTCTCATTTTTGCGATTTTGAAGTTCGGACTAGGGTGATTTTTGGAGAGGTTTCCACCTATATTGAGGAGGTAAGTGACTTTTAATAACTTTTGTCCATATATTTTGAATACCCATTGATTATTTCACCTATTTCTCATGAATTTAAGTTAGATTATGGAGATTTTTGGACTATGTTATTGGACAGTGAAATTTGAAGATTTGAGGGGGGATTTGATGCTGGAATTGGATGATTTTGGTATAGTTGGACTCGTAATTGAATGGGTGTTCGGAATTTGTGAATTTTATCGGGTTTCGAGGTGCGGGCCTGAGGTTGACCTTTTGAATTAACTTTTTAATTTTGGTTAAAGATCATAGCTTTATCATTTAGAATCGATTCTTATAGCTTTTATTGATAGTATTATATTATTTTGGCTAGATTCGAGCCTTCCGGATGTTGACACCGGGGTTATTAATCCTTGCTCGCGTTGTGCTTAGGCTGTGATATGCCTAGAATTGACTGTTAAGCTTTAAGATATGACCTTTCTCACATTTGTAATTTTGTTGTGAACTATTTGAGCCATGTTTAAGGCTATATAGAGGTTTAATCCCTAAATGAACTTCATAAATGCTATTCTGTGATAAAATTGCAGAATCGAGCTATGATAGCACACTTTGCACATGCCTACACTTAGCATGTCATCTTTACCAGTCCAAGATCATGAGATTTGTTAATTATTCATCAGATACATGTATTCTAGTTTAATTGCTCATGTGTGATATGATTGGACTGGGTGCCTGTGACCATGCCATACGGATTGTGTTATTGTACCAGTGACCACGCCGGGCGGATTGTGTTATTGGGCCTCTGACTACGTCGGGCGAATTTGTGTTGTTATGCGTGTGACCAGACCGGGCGGATTTTGTTGTTATGCTTGTGACCATGACGGGCACATTGTGTTGTTAGGCTTGTGACCACGCCGGGCGGGTTGTACTTTTTTGCCTTTGACTACGCCGGACGGATTATGATATTGAGCCTCTTACCAGGCGGGCTAGTAGCACGTTAAATTAGTCGTGCTAATGTGTGGATATGGATCCATCCCCACTAGGATCACCCTCTCATATTTTTCTCTTGATGGTGTACACGCAGATATTGAGGAAAACGGATAAGTGGTTTGGTATAGAATTGGAAAGGTTGAGTAAATCTGGCCAGTGGTTTGTTGGATTTTTTTTTTTGTTTTTGCATTTCATCTTTACTTGCAATTTTCGTGATTATTTACCTCATCTAACTGCATATTATCTCTATATGCCGAACATTGACTGAGCAAAGTATTTGAGAAAATGCGCACACACACAGATGCTTCTTCCTGTGCTTTATGACTTGCTTTCATTATTTTTCCGTACTTGTTAAAAAGATGAAACTGCACAGGTTATAACTAGCATCATTTATAATTCGCGTTTATTTTACCTCGTTGAGGTTAGTTAGCTACGATACTTATTGAGGACATTGGGTCGGTTGGACTCGTACTACACTCTGTACTTCGTGTGCGAATACAGGTACATCTGGACGCGGTGATTGCTAGACTGGTGCTAGTACCTGCTTGGAGACTCTGAGGTAGTTGCTATGACGCCCGCAAACCTTTATTCTCCTTCCTTTTATTTTCTTCATCACTGTTCTACTATTCAGACAGTTGTACTAGAGTTTATTTTATGTTGAGATGTTGTAGTGCTCATGTATTTATTGACACCAGTTGCTGGGATGGTTGTAGAAGAGTTTCAGTTACTTTTATCAGATATTTATGAGATTTTCTATTGTTGAGATTATTAAACATGTTTATTCAAATGTTTGGCTGTTATGTGATTGACGGCTTGCCTAGTAAGTGTGTTAGGCGCCATCATGACGGGTTGGGATTTTGGGTCGTGACAATAATCCATTGTAGTCTAGTCGTTCCGTTAGGATACTCAACTCTAACCCAACAGACCTGAGTTCCATCCCGGCAACATAATTTTTATTTTTGGTCACAGCAGGGGCCCAAGATTTGTTTTTACTTGAACTGCAAAAAATTGCACGGCATATCACTCAGCATGACTGGTCTTGATGGAATATCTTTGTTTTTTACGGTCTTAGCAAATATCTCTATTTTTTACTTGAATACCATAGTTCTTTAATATTTAAAGCTTGAAATTCGTATTTGGTAGTAAAAAGTAGAAGGTTAATAATCCATATTATTAAATCATTTCAATATTGGTACTTTATGCTTAAAGTTTTAGTTCAAATACTGATATAGTGATTTACTATAAAAATCTCAAAACTCCATTGTTAACCTTAGAAAGTGTTGAAGAAAAAAGCAGGTCTTTTTGATTTTGTGTTTTTTGACTAAATTGGTAAATGAGGATTTTTTATGTTGGTATTTGGAAGCTTTGTTTCAAATTTGAGATCATTTGCAGCAGATTTGGATGGTTTCATCGAAATTGAAGTTACAAATTCGAAAAATACTTTGTTGAAACAATACAGAAAAATTATGCCAATCGGGTAGACTTCGACGAATAACTTAACAGATAAGTAGAAAAAATATAGCATAAACTCTATCAATCCGATAGAGAATTCCTAGAAGAGCAAAATCATTTCAACCTGGTAGACTTTGATGAACAACTTAATAGATAAGTAGAGTAAACATAGCATAAACTCTACCAATTCGGAGAAAACTGCTGAAGAGCAATAACTGAGTGCGGTCCGGGGGTCATTTTCTAAATACCAATAATTTTGGAGGCATTCGTCTAAGACAAGCCCTTTACGGGGCCATTCCTGTCAACCAGGGGCATTTTTACATATACCTACTTTTTGGACCTCCATTGAAGTTATACCCACATTGCACAAAAAATTATAAAATTTGCCCACCAGAATATGAATTAGTTCTATTTCTTCAATGCAAATTCAGAAGTCAAATCATAAGTTCTTTTATCATTCAAATGCAATTTTAGAAAATTCAGATGTTTATCTCTTCAATGCAACTTCAGAAATTATATTTTATGTTCTTCTATCTTTCAAATGCAACTTCGGAAAATTAAATCTTAAGTAGTACTATCTCTTCAATGCAACTTCAGAAATCAAATATTAAATTCTTCTATCTTTCAAATGCAACTTCAGAAAATTCGAATTTTAAGTAGTTGTATCTTTTCAATGCAACTTTAGAAATGGAATCTTAAATTCTGAAACATAAACTTGTTTTTCGAATTTTAACAATCCAATACACAACTCAACTCCCAAATCTACTCCAAATGAGCTCAAGTTAGAAACATAACTTTAAAATATCACAAAGAACAAACCACAATTATCAAAAAATAATAAATCAACGCCCCGTGAAATGTTTACTGTCAATCACCCTAGGGACGGGTAGATCGGCCCGATCCAAATGGAGGTTTAATTCGGCCCAGGTTCCTCTAGTTGCACTTCTAAATCGAAGAAACTTCATGAACGTGGCAAAAGAAAGGAAAGGAATATCGATTCACATCCTTCTGTATGATTCAAACAACAACTTAAAAAAAAAAAAAAGGATTTTTCTCATTTGTCCTTATTTTTTGAATTCCAAAATATTATTGGTTTCTTCTTGGACTGTTTTTTCCTTCGCTTTTTTCTACTTCCTATTCTCTCCATCCTCTACTAGTTTATTCACTCAGTTTAACTTGAAAATTTTAAGTCGATTTCATCAAAATCTACAAATATTAAGAAAATATGAATATTTCATGGAAAGGGAACAACAGATCGAAGTTAACCATTTCAAAAATAGAAAAATAATATTTGCAAAACTTGACGTAGTTAGTATGTAGGAAATTATTAAAAACTATCAATGCATAATTATTGTTTTCAAATATAGTAATAATTTTTCATGCTGTTATTAGAAAATTTCCTACTCAAGTTTGACTTTTAGAAAAAATGTTGGTCAATTGTCATGTATTTACAACTTGACAATGTCGTATAGAACACACCTTTTAGACTTTGAGTCATAGGACCTCAATTGATTTTCTATAAATCATGATAAAGTCATAGGACCTCAATTGATTTCTATAATCATGATAAAAATTTAAGAAAGTGGATGATTTTCCAATATTTTAAATTTATATTATTTCAACAAAACAACAACAAATAATGGTTAAGATAAGAGCTTGTAATTAAGATATCATAAATTGAATTCTCACTTTCTTTACCCTAAAAATTGAGTAACAATTAAACTTATATTATGGTTTTAAAGATATGTGATTTAACCCAGTACCAATTGATAAACAACGAATTAAATAGATAAATTGAACAATAAAATAAATCAAACCGGTCTGCAAACAATGTCTCGACCTCGATTCGAGATAGTCTCTAGGTTAGTTAATAAGAGCAGTAGAGGATGGAACAAACAACGATGAACAGTAAGTAAAACAAAGAAAGTAACGTATGTGTATATTCTTATCAGTGAATAATGATTGTTCCCTTCACAAGTGAATGGGATCCCTCTTTATATAATAGAGGAATCCTAAATAAGGTACAACACTAATAACGGAAGTAGATCCCATGATTGACACTAATAACCGCTTTGATTTGATCTGTTCCGGGATTTCTGCCGTGATCTTCGACCGGTTACTGATATCTCGCAATTCCATTGTTACGCCTTACACGACGTCAGTCATGCTTGATCTCGATTGTTGCTGGCCTCGATCTCAATGAACACTTCGATCTCCAGGCTTGATCCTCTATCTTCGAGCTCGAGCCCGATCTATCATGAGGTTACCCTCGAGGCAACTCCCATGCCAATGAAATAGGATATTCCCGATTTCGAGCGTATACAGATAGTCCCCTCATTTTTTGGAGTATAACGAGAAAAAACGAATTCGAGACTTCGATTTAATACCTCGATAAATTATGACGTCTACATCATGACGTAAGCGACAGAAGTGATTGAAGTGTCGCGTCTGCACAGTTCCCAAGGTCATTAATTAATGCCAGTTGATGGTCGGCCACCAGTGCTTTCAAACCATCAAAGTGGCTATTATAAATAGACCACCTTCATAATCTTCTCAAACTTTACTTTCAAACTTCTTCTAATCTTCAAAAGCTCTTCTATTCTCTTCAAGTTCATCAACTTTGTCGGTTTCCGTTTGCCAATCTCTTATTAAAACACAAATTCTGCCTTCTTCTTCCTTAAACCTCATATAACAATGGCAAAAACATCAAAGACCGTTCCTCAAGAAGAAAAGGCCTCCTCATCGCGGTCGGCTGGTGACAAAACACTGGTGGAGCCACGTATCGAGTAGTGCATCCTCGGGCCATGTGAACTTACTTCTGACTTTAAAGTCGAAAAACCCTCTTCAGTTCCTGGCCAATGCGAGCCCATGTCTAGATACATCTGTTCGATATCCGAAGGCGATCTCGAGCAGGTGAATAAAGAGGTGGTGATTCCTACCCCCGAGGAGGATATCACCACTCATGTGAAAGGGTTCTTATGTGTGTATACTTACCCTTTCACACTGGGTTTCATCAATCCTGGCATAATCGACTTCTGCCTCCAATATCGGGTAACCCTAGGCCAGATCTACCCCTCTTTTTGGTGCATTATCATTTTGCTCAGATTCTTCTCGAGCAAGGTCGAGGGGATGTCTTTCAAACTTGATCATCTCATTAGGCTATACAGCCCCCGTCTTTATCGGGGCGGACTGATAAGGCTTCAGTGCCGGGCCACGAAGGTGTTGTTCTCGAGCATAGACGAGCACAAGGACCGAGGATGGATGGGCCGGTTTGTCCGAGTCAGGACCTCTAACTTAATCCCCGCCGAGAAGATGCCATTCCCCGAATAATGGAATATGAAGCATAAGTAGAACCTCACCGATAAAGTTTGATTACTTGTTATGTTTTCTTTACCTCTTCTCATCTATATTCTTCTTTATGGTGCAGCTTCCCACTGGTTTCCTGGTGCCATCCCGGACCTTACAAGTTGGGTTCGACAACTTGTTTCAACCTCTTCATATGCTGAGCGCTCGTGGCGCGATTTGGCCAAGGGTCGATGGGAGGCCAAAAATCAAGGTAAGTACACTTGTCCGTGTTTGATGCTTTCCTGTGAAATAATTCTTTTTAACTTGATTTCTTATCATACAGGCCTTGGAGATAATGTCGTTATGAGGCCACCTCCCCCCCGGGAAGAGGAGGTCCCAAAGCCGACCAAAGACAAGAAAAGGAGAAGGGACTCGCCTCCAGATACCCCAAAGCCCAGGAAAAGTAGGGCTCGAAAGTCGAAGGCTGATCCCGCCGTTCTGTCTGCCGATATAGTCAAAACGCTACGAGATGAAGATGAGGAGGGAGAAGATGCCGACTGCCTACTGGTGGCTCAGAGAAGGGAAGGCATCGAAGCTTCGAGAACTGCTAAGTCGGTGACGGTCGAGGAGGTTCAGTCGCAGACTGAGGTGATCTCGGAGGAAGGTCCGAGCAGAGTCCTCGAGTCATCGGGTGTTGATGATGCCTCCTGCCGTGATGAGAAATCGGCGGATGTGCCCGAAGGGTCTAGTTCTGAGGCCCTTCAAAGAAAAGAGAATCCCCCAAGTGACTCACTCGGGGCAATTAACATTTATGATTTGCCGCCCGGCCCCACGTTCTATGAGGGGCAGTTTCGGGATGCCCGGTCCATGGGGACCCCCGATGTGGGGACGACCCTTGAAGGGGATGATATATTTCGTGGTAGCTTCGCGGGGATCGATGATGTTTCCGACCAGGACGCATCACTCATTTTTGATGAGGCTCACCGGCTTCCGAACCAAGTGAGTTTTAGCCCATGTTACCATGCTTGCGTTTGTTCTTATTTTTCTAAGTCTGATTTCCTTCCTTTCTGTACAGGCTACGACGCTCCATCGAGAAGCATCCTCTAAATACCGAGTTGAGCTGGCCCGATGTGAGGCTGATCTCAAAAAGCTTACGGAGGAGAGAGACGCCCTCAAACTCCTCTATGTGCAAAAAGAAGAGGAGATCATGAGTATTCAAGCCTAGCTGACAAGAGCTCATCAAGATCAGACCGAGCTCATTGAACGCGTAATGTAAATTTTTGGGAGCTTGTTATGTATTAACTTGATATTGGCTACTAAAACTTTGATCCTGCAAGTCTAGCAGAAGGCCAAATTGGTTGAGCAGCTTCGTGAGGAGGCCAAGATGAAAGAGGCAGACACTTTGGGGTGGAAGCAGAACATGGACCATCTCGCCTCGGAGAAAGATGTGGTTCGGGCCCAACTGTCTTCGCTTGAGCGTCAACTCCAAAGTGTGACGGAGGAGAACTTGGCCCGAGCCCAGAAGGTTGAAGAGCTCGAGACTCGGTTGGCCACTGAGTTTGCAAGGGCCCCATATGAGGTAGAGGCGCTCGTGGCCTCCTACCGAGCCGACGCTGAAGCCGCTAACACTTAGGCAAAGGAAATTTCTGACGCTACTGAGGTTAGATTGTCCTGTGTTGCCGAGCATACTAGGCGCCAGTTTCGGAGAGAGACTCTTGAGGAGGTACATGCTCGTGGCTTTGACCTCATGGCTGATATCGAGAGTGTGAAGGTTTTAGAGGACGAGGCCAGAGCTTTGCTTTTCGATGATGAAGACTCTACGAGTGGATCCGAGAACGGAGGAGATGAAGATGAAGCTCCCGAAGATGCGAATCTCGAGGCAGACTAGGCACTTAGGATTTTTTTTCCTTCTTTTTTTTTGTGTAAGACCGTGTGTGGTCTTTGTAAATACTTTGCATATATGAAAGATTCCTTTTCTTTCCGTTTCGTCTTCGATTTCTGATTTATTATAAATTATGTTTTGCCTTTGCCATGTGAAAAATTTGTTGCAATCGGGTTGTTGTAGCCTTTATAATCGAGTGAGCAATAGCTCAAACTCAGAGTAGAACAAACCCTTAGGTTTTTTAGTTAAGCGAGGGAGAGTCCCCAAGCTCAACAATATGTTCGGGATTTTGATTTCAGATGGCTTGATCGAAGCCGTAATTGTACTATTTTTATAGCCGATTCGAGTAAGTTTCGAACTCACAGTAACATACCCCTTAAGGTTTTATATCAAATAATGATGAATCCTCGAGCTATATTCAAGTCAGCTTTATTTGAGCTCGGAATAATGGAACCCTTAGGTCCGAATCGAGTGAGAATAAAATCTCAAACTCTAAGTGTATTGGCCCTTAGGCTCTTTAGATTGGGCCGATATGGCCTCTAAAAGATGGCTATTTTTTCCCTTTTTCGGCTTAGAAGACTTAGTAAAAATTTTCTTTATGCCTTAACACGTATTCTTTACCCATTGGGTTTTTTGAGGGTTAGATGACGATTAAAACCCCTTTGCTTTTTGTGCCTTAGCACGTTTGTGTAAGATAATTTGATACCTCTTAAGGTTTTTCGAGGGCTGATTTCATCGAAGCCCTTTTGATTACTTGCTGAGGGTAGCCTTTTTTAACCGGTTTTTCAAAAGATTTGAAGGCCTATTTTTATTGCGGGATTCGGACGTCTCCGAGCCGCTTAATTTGGCCGTAGCCTTTGCGTATGCCTCTTGGTCCTATTTCCCAATAACACTTCGAACTTGTTCGAAGTGTTAGTCCCCAAGAGTGATGTCCTTGGCCTATAGATCGAGGGGTGCCTCTTTGAGGTCTTATGAATTTAAGTTTAGATTACTCGAATATGTCGATCGTCGACGGCAGTCCCCGAGTGTACGAGGTATATTTGCACTTGACCCTTGAGCCATTTCTCACAAAATCATAAGTATGGAGCTTGTATAGTAGAAAATTTTCTTTGACACACAAGATATTTGATATAGAAAGAATACTTCTTTGTATAATTTATACATTCGTACATGTTTTGCCATCCGGGCTCGACTAATCTATACGGACATGGTTCATTCGACCGTTTGGCCCATTACAAAGTTTCTCTATCGAGACCCTTTGACACGAAGTATTTTCCTCGAAAGTGTAACATCCGAGGGTGATGCTCCCAGTATTTGAGGTTGATTGTAAAGAAGCCTTGGATACTGTTGAATTGTCCTCAGGTAGCACATAATTGTTACCTCGTTAAAAACCTAGCTGGAAAAACCCATTTGGGACAAAAACTGATCTAAGGGAAAAAGAGTGCAATGCGTGCTTTAAAACCTGAGGTCTAGATGTCTTCGATCGAACACCTGTAGTGAGTTAGTGTCGAATATATAAATGAAAAAAGGGGATAAAGTCATACCTTAGCAATAATATTATTTGAGAAGCGATATATTCCAATTATTTGGCAGTTGTCCGCCGTCCATTGTGCCGAGCTTATAAGATCCCTTTCCGACGATGTCGAGGACTTGGTAGGGTCCTTCCCAATTTGGGCCGAGCTTTCCTTCATTAGGATCTCGAGTGTTGATGGTGACTTTCCTCAGGACTAAGTCCCCGACTCTGAAGTGGTGAAGGTTGGCTCTCCTATTGTAGTATCTTTCGATTCGTTACTTTTGTGCAGCCATTCGAACGAGTGAAACTTCTCATTTTTCATCCAATAATTCGAGGCTAGTATTCATAGCCTCGTGATTTGACTCTTCTGTTGTATGTTGAAACCTGGCACTAGGTTCCCCGACTTCGACTGGAATTAAGGCTTCGGAGCCATATACTAAGGAGAACGGGGTTGCCCCCGTACTGGACTTTGATGTTGTTCGATATGCCCAAAGGACTTCGGATAGAATTTCTCTCCATTTCCCCTTAGCATCGTTCAACCTTTTCTTTAGGTTTTGAATGATAGCCTTGTTCGTCGATTCGGCCTGTCCGTTCCCACTAGGGTGATACGACGTTGATAATATCCTTTTTATTTTATGGTCTTCGAGGAATTTCGTCACTTTGCTGCCGATAAATTATTTTCCATTGTCACACACTATTTCGGCGGGTATCCCAAATCGACATATGATGTGATCACAGATGAAGTCTATGACCTCTTTCTCTCTCACTTTCTCGAATGCCTGTGCTTCAACCTATTTAGAGAAATAGTCAGTCATAAATAAAATGAACTTAGCTTTACCTAGGGCCGATGGCAGAGAGCCGACGATATCTATTCCCCATTTCATGAATGGCCATGAGGATAGGAGTGAATGAAGATGTTCTCCGGGCTGATGGATCATCGGTGCAAACCTTTGACATTTATCACATTTTCGAACAAACTCCTTAGTGTCTATTTTTATGATATCCCAGTAGTATCCTGCTCTACTGATTTTGTGAGTCAGTGATTCGGCACCGGAGTGGTTCTACAAGTGCCTTCATGGACCTCTCGTAAAATCTAATCGGTGTCTCCTGGTCCTAAGCATACTGCCAATGGTCCATCAAATGTCCTTCTGTATAATGTTCCATCTTCAGCCAATGTGAATCGAGCAACTTTGGTTTGTAGGGCTCTCGACTCTTTAGGGTCCGATGGGAGCTTTCCATTCTTCAAGTATTCAATATATATATTCCTCCAATCCCAGGTTAAGATTGTAGAGTTTGTCTCAGCATGACCTTACTCGATCACGGATCTCGAGAATTGAATGACAGTCCCCGAGCTGATCTTATCTTCCTCGACCGATGACCCCAAATTTGCAAGTGCATCGGCCTCACCGTTCTGTTCTCGAGGTATATGCTGCAAAGTCCATTCCTTGAAACGATGCAAAAGTTACCTGCAGTTTGTCCAAATACATTTGCATTCTATCCTCTCGAACTTCGAATGTTTTGTTTACTTGGTTCACCACCAGTAAAGAGTCACACTTGGCTTCAATGACTTCTGCTCCCAAGCTTTTAGCTAGCTCGAGACCTGCAATCATGGCCTCGTACTCGGCCTCATTGTTAGTCAACCTAGAAGTTTTGATAGATTGCCTAATAGTGCTACCCGTGGGTGGCTTCAAAATGATGCCTAGCCCAGACCCATTCACATTCGAAGCACTGTCTGTGAAGAGGGTCCATACCCCCAATGATGTACCCGATTTTAACAAGAGTTCCTTTTCAACTTCGGGTACGAGGGTTGGCATAAAATTGGCCACGAAGTCCCCTAAAATTTGAGACTTGATGGGCGTCCGGGGGTTGATATTCAATATCGTACCCACTGAGTTCGACGACCCATTTGGCCAATCGGCCCGATAGTTCGGGCTTGTGCAAAATATTACGAAGTGGGTAAGTGGTTAATACGCATATGGGGTGACATTGAAAGTATGGTCTTAACTTTCTAGAGGCGCTTATAAGTGCAAGTGCCAATTTCTCCAAGTGTGGATATCTAATTTCTGCTTCTTCTAAGGTTCGACTTACATAATAAACAGGAAATTGCGTACCTTGCTCTTCTCGAACTAGGACACCACTTACCGTGATTTACGATACTGCCAAGTACAAGTAAAGTTTCTCATCTGCCTTTGGAGTGTGAAGTAGTGGTGGGCTCGATAGGTATCGCTTTAATTCATCTAATGCTTATTGGCATTCCGGGGTCCAGGCGAAATTGTTCTTCTTTTTGAGTAGAGAGAAAAATCTGTGGCTTCGATCCGACGACCTCGAAATGAATCGGCCTAAGGCAGCTATCCGTCCAGTTAGCCTCTGCACGGCATTTACACTGTCCACGACGGTGATGTCTTCGATGGCCTTGATTTTATCGGGGTTGATCTCGATCTCTCGATTCGATACCATGAAGCCAAGGAACTTGCCCGAACAGACCCTGAAAGCACATTTCGCGGGGTTGAGCTTCATGTTATATTTCCTTAAAATCTCGAACGTTTCCTGCAAATGAGCCAAATGGTCCTCTGCGTGCAGGGACTTAACTAGTATGTTATCAATATAAACTTCCATTGATTTACTTATTTGTTCTTCGAACATTTTATTTACTAGGCGTTGATAAGTAGCTCCTACTTTTTTTAGCCCGAAGGGCATTACATTATAACAATATGTTCCATACTTGGTGATAAATGAAGTCTTTTATCGGTCCTCCGGGTTCATTTGGATTTGATTGTACCCGGAATAGGCATCGAGAAAAGTAAAGATCTCGTGGCCGGCCATGGCATAGATCATGCGATCTATGTTAGGCAATGGAAAAGAATCTTTGGGGCACGCCTTATTTAAATCCGTATAATCTACACACATTCTAAGTTTGTTCCCTTTTTTAGGGACTACAACTACATTCTATTTTCAGAAGTTTAGTTACCTCGTCCTTTATGAATGCGTGCTTTACCTCGGACTGGGGTCTTCTCTTTTGCTTCACCGGTTTGAACCTAGGGTCCAGCCTTAGCCGATACGTCGTTATCTCCAGTGGGATCCCTGTCATGTCTAAGTGGGACCAAGCAAAATAATCTATATT
Source organism: Nicotiana otophora (assembly GCA_000715115.1). Taxonomy (NCBI): domain Eukaryota; kingdom Viridiplantae; phylum Streptophyta; class Magnoliopsida; order Solanales; family Solanaceae; genus Nicotiana; species Nicotiana otophora. Next base: position 16,499 of record AWOL01S0157233.1, read on the forward strand.
ATCAATAAGAAATTGAATAAGCTTTTTCCTGAGTTCGGGGGTTAATCCTGTTCTCAGGTATACCTTTCGCTCAGGCAGGTACTCAATCAATATAACCTGTTCCAGCTCTTCGACCGTTGATTTGGTGGCGTCAGAATCTTCGGGAACAATAAAAGTTTGAGGGGTCAAAAAATCCTCCTCTTCTTCTTCTATCTCCTGCTTCCCCGATTCGATCGAGGCTGGTGGCTGTGATTGCTATTTGACTTCCTGTTTACCTTTGAGGCTCAACCATTCCGAGGTTGATAGTGTCGATATCGGTGTTACCTCATCGACCGCAAATATTTCCTTTGCATCATGCTGCTCCTCGTACACTATTTTTACACCGTCCGACGTCGGGAATTTCATCATTTGGTGGAGAGTCGAAGGGACTGCCCTCATATTGTGGATCCAAGGCCTTCCGAGTAGGGCATTGTACCTCATGTCGCCCTCGATTACGTGGAACTTGGTATCTTGAATTGTTCCAGCCACGTTCACCGGTAGAATAATCTCCCCTTTAATTGTTTCATTGGCTCTATTGAAGCCGTTTAAGACCCGAGCTGCGGGCACGATTTGACTTTGTAGGCCGAGCTGCTCCACAACCCTCAATCGGATGATATTCGCTGAGCTACCTGGATTTACTAAAACACGCTTAACTTGAACTTTAATTAATAAGATAGAAATTACCAGAGCGTCGTTGTGGGGGTGAGAAATGCCTTCTGCTTCTTCGTTGTTGAATGATAAAGTGCCTTCGGGCACATAATCTCGGGTTCGTTTTTCCCTAGTGATTGATACCTTAGTGCGTTTGAATACGGGTCCCAATGGAATGTCGACCCCACCGACGATCATATGAATTACATGTTGGGGTTCCTCCTATTCATTTTTCCTCTTGGCGTCCCTTTCTCTGAAATGATTCTTGGCTCGATCGATGAGGAACTCTCGAAGGTGCCCCTCATTGAATAGACGGGCTACCTCCTCCCTTAATTTCTTTCAAACCTCGGTCTTGTCACCATGCGTGCCATGATACTTGCATATCAAATTTGGGTTTCCTTGGGAAGGATCGATTTGTATGGGTATGGGCCACCTAGTATCTCTGATCCTTTCGATAACCGAGGTGCCTCTGTGGGATCGGCATACTTGTCAAAACAATATTTGCTCATAAGTTCCCGAGAATTCTGTCCTCGATCACTTCTTCGATCGTTCCGGGCGGAATTGCGTCCTGAACCATTAATCCTTCGATCTACGGTATATGGTTGATATCGGTCTCTGGTCGACCTTGGCTACCTGTCGACGTTCCTATAATTTTTAACTGCCGACCTGTTTGGATGTACTGAACCGGAAGGGGCTCCTAATTGGTCTTCCTCGACTTTGATCTTCGATTGATATCGATTGTGCACATCTGCCCAAGTTACAGGTGGATACTCGATCTAATTTTGTTTCAACTGACGCGATGCTATCGAACTCCGCTCGTTCAACACTTGGGTGAAATCTTGAACGGCCCAATCATTTGTGACCGGTAGCAACTCCCTTTGTCTTACCTTAAAATGGTCTGATTTCCTTGTTGCGACCTTTATGGCCCCGGCAAAGGAATCTGCTAACATGGCAAATGAGTCGATGGAATTTGCTGGCAAGTTCTGATACCAAATCATTGAGCCCTTCGAAAGGGTCTCTTCGAATTTTTTCAACAACACAGATTCGATTTCATCATCTTCTAAATCGTTACCCTTGATGGCGCATGTATATGAAGTAACATACTCGTTGGGATCGGTGGTCCCATTATATTTGGGTATGTCTGGCATACAAAATTTCTTTGGAATAGGCTTAGGAGCCACACTTGGAGGAAACGACTTTTGTACAAACTTCTTCTAATCCATCCCTTTCAAGATTGGCGGTGCCCCCGATATCTGATCAACTCGAGAGTTGTATCTCTCCACTTTTTTATTGTTGGCTTCGATTCTCTTCTCCCCTGATTCAATTCTTTTGGTGAGCTCCTCGAGCATTTTTATTACCGCAGGATCAGTCCTCGATTCGTTACCATTGGACCTTTTCAGTACTGGCTCGGGACTGCGAGTGATTTCCGGCTCGACCCTATTCGGAGCTCTATGTTGATTTTGTAACTGAGCAATAGCGGCTTGC
>AWOL01S0157254.1:0-11214 GCA_000715115.1 Nicotiana otophora
CAGGAAGCTTATTTACAACGGAGTACTAAATGAACATCCATAATATAATATATTTATAACATGCATAAGTTGTTCATAATTTACTCATTTAGTTGCTTGACACGGGTACATACTTTTTCATCTTTATCTTTTGATGTGCTATAGTAAATTAAAGTGAATAGTTATTTCTTTTCTATCCATAGAATATAGACATTTTATTATGACATATATGTAAAATTCACGAATATACACAAATTTTTATGGGGGAGAAACTATTACCACTGCATGTCAACCGTATGCCGTTATTGCAATCACTTCAAATCGCCACTATTTTTTGTTCGTTTGAGATCTCTCCTCATGTACATTTGAGATGTCCAAAAGGAATGGAACATTGGAGGGTAAAAACTTGAATGAAAATGATGTTCTATCAAAATGAAAGGGTGTTACTTCTCTGTCTTTGATGTTGCAATCACATTAGGAACATTAGGCAAGTATTAATAAGTAAAAACTAAAGTACGACTATTTTAAACTGAAGGGCTACTCACAACTTCATTTTTTGGAGATGAAAATTTTAAATGGACCACATTAAAAATCTTACTAAATTGTATTTTTGAATTTAGCTAAAATAGAAACGATGAAAAAGTCATAAGTAGCCAAACATAAATAATTTTTATAAATTGATAAAATCACAATTCTTTTTTCAATGATATCTATGAGTGCAATTTTCGTCCTTCAAGCACCATACACCATACATGTCACAACCTATGTATGAGGGCGTGGAAATGTTTCAACTTCTAGGCACCCTATTAAAATATGGTCCTAAGTACCCTAAGTACCCTAAGTACCCTGCCTTACATTGATCCTCATTGCTATTATGTAGGTTCACTCTTGCCAAAGGTGATGTCGTTTCATTATTCTTAGACATGGCTGCATTTAGCTTTTTCAAATTTGCCACCTTTTTCTTTAGGAGAAGGCTTTTCATGTGATTATATACTTGCTCCTTGATCTTGGTGGCTCTCTTGATATTTGAAAGTCAATTTGCAGAGGAGAACTTCTTGTTCTTAATAGATCAGACATGCTTGGAATTTGCAGGTTACACTTTATGAATATTTTTAGTTCTTATCGTTGAGTCATTTGTTTTTCTTAGAAATGTCTTCCTTAATCTCTACTTTCCCAAAATCTACCCCTGTAAGATACCATAACTCAGATGCAATCTTGAAGCAACCAAGACTCTAAAGTTTAAACTGCACACCGGGCATTAAATAGTACTTCAAAGTAAAAAATTAATTTTTTCAATATGTAAAAGATATTATATAGGAACTTTAATATAATAAATAAAATATTATTTTAACTCCCGAGTCATTCATAGAGGGGAGGAAACACATACCCAGAAAAAAAATGCATACCTTGAATTTCACGGGGAAAGAGAAAACTCGAAGTGTACCTATAGTCTTAGTGGGTTGTCACANGCTAAAATAGAAACGATGAAAAAGTCATAAGTAGCCAAACATAAATAATTTTTATAAATTGATAAAATCATAATTTTTTTTTCAATGATATCTATGAGTGCAATTTTCGTCCTTCAAACATCATACATGTCACAACCTATGTACGAGGGCATGAAAATGTTTCAACTTCTAGGCACCCTATTAAAATATGGTCCTAAGTACCCTAAGTACCTTGATCCTCATTGCTATTATGTAGGTCCACTCTTGCCAAAGGTCATGTCGTTTCATTATTCTTAGACATGGCTGCATTTAGCTTTTTCAAATTTGCCACCTTTTTCTTTAGGAGAAGGCTTTTCATGTAATTATATACTTGCTCCTTGATCTTGGTGGCTCTCTTGATATTTGAAAGTCAATTTGCAGAGGAGAACTTCTTGTCCTTAATAGATCAGACATGCTTGGAATTTGCAGGTTACACTTTATGAATATTTTTAGTTCTTATCGTTGAGTCATTTGTTTTTCTTAGAAATGTCTTCCTTAATCTCTACTTTCCCAAAATCTACCCCTGTAAGATACCATAACTCAGATGCAATCTTGAAGCAACCAAGACTCTAAAGTTTAAACTGCACACCGGGCATTAAATAGTACTTCAAAGTAAAAAATTAATTTTTTTAATATGTAAAACATATTATATAGGAACTTTAATATAATAAATAAAATATTATTTTAACTCCCGAGTCATTCATAGAAATCCGAGAGAATAAATAAGACATAACAAAATTACATTTATAAGATAAAAGAGTAAGCATTGAATGTAAGTTCTGGAAAAAATAAAGCATAGGATAAAAATAGAAATTAATATTTAAAATTCATGTGAAATCGAAAAGTGCAAGGCATATTCAAGGCAATGAATCCCAGAAAAATAATGCATACCTTGAATTTCACGGGGAAAGAGAAAACTCGAAGTGTACCTATAGTCTTAGTGGGTTGTCACACAAATGGAGAGAGATGAACGATGAATAGTGAGGAGAGACAACTACAAAGTGAATTAATTCTAATGAAGAAGAATCGAAACAATTTTAACTCTTCTCTCTTTATCAAGAGGAATAATATTCATAATTAAGCTGCTTACAAAAATAAATTAAGAAAATAAGAAATAATTCAAAAAAGGGAATAAAATAAATAAATACAATACCTATCATTTGAAGTTGCCACATCCGTTTATGCAAAATGAGCATTTTAAAGAAAAATACAATTCCTATCATTTAAAAATGCTCATTTTTATACTAATATTGTATTTTTTATAAATAATTATCAATCTTTATTAATCAAATATCTTTTCATCACGTTTCTTACAACATCATATATAAAATTATTTGACAAAAATAAAAAAAATCCATGAAGCTTATTTTGGTATATGTGCTTGAATTAAAAAAACTAAACTCCATTAACTAAATAAATTTTAACCTTAATAAGAAAAACATCAATTAAATGTATTCTCTGGTTGACGGGATCAAATTCCCTAGTTTCTAATACTTTCCTTTTTCTTTTAATTTTTCTTTGCTTTGCTTAAATTTATTTGGCAATTCTTCTTTCAATTCCAATTAAAGCAATCCCTGAGCCCTAATCATAGTTGTAATGACTTGAGTATTCCCCCAAGGTAAATAAAAAACTTAAATCTGCATGGACACTTAATAAATTCTATTAGTTAATTTGATTTTCTTTTCTAAAATCTTAGGTATAGTGCTTTTTTTTTTGTTTGAGATATAGTACTTAAGTTATTATTTATGATCAAATATGCAATTAAACGAGTCTTGATATGAGTGGATAGAAACAATTTTGAGTTTTTAATAAATAATTCTACTACATTGATCAGATCTTAAAAAGAAAATTCTTTTCAAAAGGGTAGATCAATATGAACTTTGAAAATGATTCTTTTTCCTCTTGTATATGTTTAATTGGAACCTAATCACAATTTTGTGAAAATATAATTAGACCATGTTTTGTATAAGTTTGATCTACAGACTTCTTGAATTGATAGTTTTTTCTTTTTGATACGTGAATTGATACTCTTGAAAAAGTCATCCAAGAAGAAATTATCAGAAACAATATCGCTCGTAAAAAGATAAAAAATAACCTACACCCGACAGACACATGGGTAATAGAGTAAACTCAAACGACAAATTATGATTCCAATATGAACAACCTTAAAAGAAAATACTATGATGAACCACTCTGTTAATACATGTTTGTCCAATCCTTTGTCGATCCCCTATGATGAGCCATTTGGTTTATGGATGCTTGCTTTGTAGGGTGCTTTTCATGAGAGTATATGCCTCAAAGAAAAGTATACTGAGCCTGAAAGAAAATATTCCATGACATAGATTTCTACATTTATATTGTTTTTATGAATAATGAAACTAATTAAATATATCTATTGGGGTGTTGCTACGGTTGTCAAAATAGTATAGCTTAGCCAAAATTTATATTAAACATATTAATAGACATTAATTTCAGGAGAGTTGAAGAACCATAATATTTAGAGGCAGTTACTACTTTAATTGTCACAATTAGAAAAGGGAATAACCGTTGTAACCTTTCATAAGCATGCGTCTTTCAAATAGCAAAATTTATTTTTATTAGTTGTTGCAACCGTTCCACTCAGTTTGGAAGAACGTGACTTTTGATAGTACAAATAGCAATAAAAAAAAGAAGAAAAATGCCCAAAAGAACAAGAAAAAGATAAATAATAATTCTCATCTAGGAAAACTGTCACTCCTTAAACATATCTTCATGGACTACTATACGGATAAATTATATATACAACTGTTCAGACTTCATTAACAATGAGAAATATTTTACATAGCATATACAAATTAAATTATCATCTTAAAAGTGAAAGCAAAAACTTAAAATATAGTAGTATTAATTTCATCCAAATTTAACTTTTCCTTCATTTTACAATTAGAAAGAAATTACGACTTATTTCCTCCTATTCTGCCAAAGCAAATTCTTCTAGCTTGCACAAAGTCTATACCTTATCTATCAAGAACTTTGAAATTAAAGTCACATCTCATCGTCTTATCAAGAAAGTCCATCTGACACCTTTATTATTTCAACCTATCTAACTCCCGAATAATATCACCCTCTTTTGATCCCTTTTCATTCATCTAATTATCTCTTTGACAAAGCATTTATTAGTCCGGCTAGGTTTCTACACTAAGTTACATTAACTCGCAAATTAATGAGTCAAAGATTAGAAAATTCACAACTCATATATATATATATATATATATATATATTATAAGGTTATTCTCCAATGAAAAAAAAAATCCCAAAAGCGAACTCTACTGTCTTGCCCTCTAAAGACAAAATGTTATGGAAAAATGAGATCAAACACGAAGCTTTTTAAGAATCAACACTTCCCTTCTTCCCTGAATATTAGAATTAAAAGCACTTTCAGATTTTTATCTTCCTCTGTTAGCCATTGCCTTTTTTTTTCTTTCAATTTTCTTATGAAAATAATAATCAATTTCCAACAGTTGTTTTAGCATATATAACTTTTCAACTGTACTGTGTTAACTACAGTAGGATATTATATTGAGTTGCATCCTCATTTCTTGTGCAAGAACCAAAATCTCTTATCCCTTGATCCTCTCTTAGGTACCTTTGGACAACTCTAACACAAAGTCGAGGAAAACAAACATAAGCTGTGGGATTAAAAAAGGAAAAAATAGAAATTTAAAAATAGATATTTGAAAATCAAACACCAAACGTACATGACAGTTGAAAATTAAAATAGAAGCTTAATTAAAATATATTAAAAATTAAACACCACATATACATGAAGCTTCATCCGTACCATTAGCTTCTTTTCTGCCGAAACTTCGTCACTGCTGGTTGACTTCCTCTACTCCGCTAGTTTATTATCTTTTGTAAAGTAAATGATCGGCTCAGCAATAAAAAAATCAATTGATGAGAAAAGTTGATAATTATATCCTTAAAAAAGTCTTTGTCAAAAGAATTGTGCATTAATCATCACAAGAAACTAACCTTCGTCAAAAGAAAAGGTGGAAAGGTCGAAAGGTTAATACAAATTTCTTTTTCATTCCTTATTTATTATGCAGAATATTACAAGAAATATTTGAAGAGTGGAAGGTTGCAATGATTCGAGTAAAAAGAAAAAGATTGTAACGGTTAAAAGTTGAAAGTAAGGGTTTTCATTTCTGTATTTCTGGAATTTAATAATGGATTGTTGTACTGAATTGAGCGAGGAAAAAATCTAAAAATTGACAAAATAGATAAATTAATTTTTTTGTCTATGAGATATGCCACATCATCTCTTAAGGCCCCTCAATTATAAATATATATAGATTTGTGTAGGCAGTCTTGACCTATTGGAGGTCTTAACATGGGCTTCTAATCGCATTTTGTTTATAACATCATTGATTAATTAAGTATACATAATTAAGACGCGAACATGAATCACTCGTTATAATTAGTGTGTCCCACACTGTTCCTCTTTTAAATTTCAAAAACAAATCTAGTTTATTGGTGAAGTTTATTCTTTCAAAAGGATACAAAACTCAGTTTCAAATCTAATGCTTCAAAGGATTACGTGCATCAACTTGTAAATACTTTACCGCAATGAATTCCATAATTTTTGCCTTACATCGATCTCAAAGTATTTTAAACCATTAGTTTAAGAACATCATAGTTTTTTTAGGCGCGATTAATTAATACATTATCGCAGTTATGGGTACGATTCCCGTGGCATAATTATGACATTTAATCCCAAAATCAAGTGCATTTCGGCGCGACTTGGCCTTACAACTGCTAAGTAATAATAAAAATAAATATGTTGTAAATTGTGGGTGCGTTTCACGTGACGCGATTTGTAGTGTAACTAAAACAACAAGTGTACGACACCGTAACTTATTCTCAAAATAACTCCATAAACACTAAAAATGGCGTAAATATATAATTTGAAGCGGTAAATGGTTAAAGTCATAAAATAGGTTTTAAACATGTAATAATTAGATAATTAAGTCGAGTGTAATTGCAAAGCGATCGTGTAACGACTCGACCGATCGTTTTGAGAATTGACATATAGTTCGATGGCTTAAGGTCTCGAGCAGCCTCGTATTATGTGTTATGACTTGCGTGTGCAGTCGAGTTCAGATTTTGGATGATTCAGGATCAATTTGGAAGAAGGATTCTTGTTTTAGAAGCTTAAGCGCTAAGAGTTGATCGAGGTTTGACTTTTGTGTAAATGACTCTAGAATGGGGTTTTGATGGCTCCAATATCTTTGTACGGTGATTTTGGACTTAGGTGTGCGTCCGAATTTGGATTTGGAGGTTCGTACAATAATTTGAAGCAGTTTGGCAAAAATTGGAAAGTTTAAATTTTGGAAGGTGGAGAGGTTTGACCGAGAGTTGAATTTATTGATATCGGGTTTGAATTTCGATTCCAGAAATTAAAATAGGTCTATTATGTCATTTATGACTTGTGTGCAAAATTTAAAGTTATTTTGGATTGATTTGATACGTTTTGGCACGAGTTTTGGTATTTGGAAGATTTGAAAATTTATAAGTTCGGTTCGAGGTGCGATTCATAATTTTAAAGTTATTTGATGTAATTTGAGGCCTCAAGTAGGTCCGTATTATGTTATGGGACTTGTTGGTATATTCGGACGAGGTCCCGGGTGACTTGGGTGAGTTTCAGATAAGTTTAGGTTGTATTGCGCTTGTTTTTGATGTTTTGGCATCGTTTCTTCAAGCATAAATGGTACCATATTAAGCAAATAAGCTCCGAATTCAGTGTTTATTGAAGTATTAGATTGGTATTATAATTACGGAGCCATATCAAAAAGAATCGTCAAATTCGTACATTATATGGGAGAGTTATGCTCATTTCCGTATCGAAGAGACTGTTGGTTTCTGGTGTAGTCTCAATTGCGAATATTTTATCGCAATTGCGACTCCTGCGCTATTCTAGTTCGCAATTGCGAACATTTTATCACAATTGCGATATTTTCCAGCCCCGTTCTTGTTCACAATTGTGAAGGCTTCTTCGCTTTTTTGAGGGTTCACAATTGCGAACCCTAGATCGCAAATGCGACATCTGCAGCTTGTTTTCAGCTGTGTAATTCGGGATTTTGCTTTATTTTGTGATATTTTTGAACCCTAGGTCCGAGAGTGGGCAATTTGGAGAGAAGAATTTCATCTGCAATCGTTGGTTAAGTGCCCTTGTTCAATTTTTATGTATACTTCATGATTTTATTTGAGTTTTATCATCAAAATGGTGAGAATCAAAGTGAAAAATTGAGAAATTTATAAAATCTTTCAAAAATAAAAAATGAGGATTTGGAGGGCGATTCATTATCAGAATTTGATAATTTTGGTATGGTTAAACTCGTATCGGAATGGATGTTCGGGTTTTGTGAATTTTATCGGGTTGCTAGGTGCGAGCCAGGGGTTTGACTTTTGGGTTGACTTTTTAGTTTTAATTAAAAAAATTGAAACTTTATTATCCGAAATTATTTTCTATGAGTTTTATTTATGAATTGAAATTATTTTGGTTAGATTTGAGCCGACCGGAGGTTGTTTCATGCGAGAAGGTCATTTTAGAGTAATGGTCTAGCTTCTTCGAGGTAAGTATCTTGCCTAACTTTGTGCGGGGGAACTACCCCTTAGGATTTGAGTCATTTGTGCTAATTGTGTCATATGAAGACAGTGTACGCGAGGTGACGAGTACGTGCTCGGGCTTATTTGAAAATTTGACTGTTTAGGTGTAAGGACCAGTAAAAATTTAAAACAAAAACTCGGATTTTCGTAGTGCCAAGTTAGATTCCTGCGTTATTATAGTAGAAATTCTTCGCGGCGAGCAAGCTCTCCGCGGTTCGGACTTTTTGTATTGAACGGTACCCTAGAGACTTAGAGGAAAATGTTTCGCAGAAGGACGCATTTCTGCGGCCTATTATGCGGTCGCATAATCACTCTACGGACCACATAATGGCCGCAGAGTGAAGCAGTGCGTTGGCCAATTTGAGGGTAGCTTTGAGGTTGATTATGCGACCGTATAACCACTATGCGGACCACATATCGATCGCATAATCCTTCTTGAGTTTTTGCGGAGGGAGTTCTGAGGTGCATTATGCGACCGCAGAATGAGTATGCGGACCGCATACTGGTCGCATACCTGGTCCGTAAGTTCAGGCCCCGGAGGGCCATTTCCGCGGTCACTTTGCGGACCGCATAACCATTATATGGTCGCATATGCAACCGTAGACCTGTGTCGGGGCACTCATTTTTTAAATTTAAAACCCGACTCCCATTTCGTTAAAACACCCCTTTAGTCCATTTTGAAGCTCATTTCTCATATTTCTAGTATGTGAGAGAGAGGGTTCTAGATGGAGGGCCTAATTTTCATCAATTAATCTTCAACCATCACTCAAAGCTTGGAAATACTCAAGTAGAGCACCAAATTCTTCATCCAAAAAGGAAAGATTTCATCACCCCAGCTCTTAATTTCAAACATAACTATAATGGGGTACTAGGGTAATACTTCATGGGTATGAGAGTGGTTCATCTTGCATGCATGTCATAAAGAGTATGGGGAAAATAAAAAAGTGAGCTAGGACCATGAATATTTTCCTAATTTTGGGTTCAATTTGTATATTGCAAAAATAGATTGAGGTTGCTAAGGGTTCCCGATAATTGTAGAGTCTAAAGAAGCGCAATTGAGGTATGTATGGCTAACTCTTTTCTTCTTAGGATCGAACTCCTGGTTTCCAAATAAATGGTGTAAGTTCTAACTTGATCATACTAGAATTGTTTGCCTTAGTATGTTGGATTGAAAGATTCATGTTCCCGAATTATTTTAAATGTTTACCATGTCATCATGCTATTTGAGAACGTAATTATGATTTTCCAAACTCCTTCCCTTATATGTGAAATGCCTTATGTGTGAAATGCCTTATGTGATGGTACTTATCGACATGAATGATGATGTTACTTGAACGAATAAAAAGGGAAAGACTTGAATTGTAAAATGGGCCAAAGCGCCAAGAACTATTTAATAAATGAGGCTGTTTGTACCATGTAATGAAATATGGGAAAGAGATGTGAATTGAGTGAGTAATTGAAAGAGGTTATGTCTCAAGTGAGATGGCTTAGCCGATCGGCCCGAGATCGGATGCCATGTTGTACACATGGTGGCATTTGTGTTGGAATTATTGATTTATATTGTCGATATGGATATGTCTCACTTGAGATGGCTTAGCTGGTCGGTCCGAGACCGGACTCCGTGTAATAACACGGTGTCATTGTGAGTTGTGGCTTTGTCACTAAAGATTATTAACCTAAAAAGATGGAACGTTTGAATTGAAAATTATGAGATCCTTACTTGGTGTTTCTTTGTATTTCTGTGAAGTATTTATTGATTATTGTGACTGCCTTCTATTTGTTTCACTGTTCATTCTACTGAGATTGGTGTTTGCCTTACATACTAGTACTATTCGACAATACTAACATCCCTTTTACCGGGGGTGCTACATCCTTGAATGGATATAGGTGGTTCCATCGCAGACAGTGCCGATCGCAGATAGTGGTGCTCTCCTTATCTCCTCTCAGCAGTCTTGGTGAGCCCCATTTCTCCCAAGGGTCATGTAGTCCTTCTTTTGTATAAGTTTTTATATTTTGAGGTATAGCCGAGGCCATGTTGCAGGCATTGTCATGTTGCTATTTTGTACCCTTAGAGGCTCCGTAGACGGTTATGTGGGCCATGTATATATGTTGGGGTGGTCGTTGGATCGAGTTGTATTTTGAAAACTTAAATATGACATAATGTATATACTAAAAAATAAACTAGCAACGTTTATATATTTATATAACTGATCTCTCCCATGTTTTACAAATAGTGATGCGTTCCCTTTTTGGATTATGAATGAGTCGGGTAGGAAAGGTTTAATAGGCTTGCTCGACCGAGTTCACTCAGTTGAGCGCCGGTCGCACTCCCCGAGGTTGGGGCATGGCAAACTTGGTATCAGAGCCTAAAGTTTTAAAGTATCCTAGGATGTCTCGGAGCCGTGTCTAGTAGAGCTCTTCTTATCGATGTGTTGTCTACCACATCTATATTTAGGGGGCTACTTGGATATTTAAGAATGATACCCTTCATTGTTGTTCTATATCGTGCAATAGAGCGGAACGAGAGGTTGTTTTACCCTAACTCGTGCATTGTTCTAACTTTCAGTAAATGGCACCTAAGAAGAGAGCGAGAATTGGCCAAGAAGACAATACCACCCCAAGAGTGGTTATTGATCCCTTACTTGATAATGCGGGTGAGGATAATCCCCCTACTATCACACTGCCTGATTCGTCTACTCCAGAACAGACTACCCCAGTTCCTACACCCGGGGAGGGTGCCACAATCCCTCCCGCTGATATACCTGTTCCATCTCCAACCCCAGTTCCTGGTCCCGGTATTTCCGATGGGGATCTTAAAGGAGCTATTCAGATGCTGACTCAGTGAGTAGCTTCCCAGGCTCCGAGGTCAAATATTGCACCCACCTCATTTAGCTTGCAAGGAGATTCTTCTGGTTCCAGGGTAAACAAGTTCCTTCAGTTAGACCCTCCAGTGTTCACAGGTACTGATCCCGGGGCATACCCTCAGGATTATATTGATGAGATGCATAAGACTCTCCAAGTTATGCGTGCTACGGAGACAGAGGGAGTAGAGTTGGCCTCCTATCGTTTGAAAGGGGTGGCATATTCCTGGTTTGAGATATGG
>AWOL01S0157263.1:0-10128 GCA_000715115.1 Nicotiana otophora
ATCCTTTAGTAAAATTCTTTATAAGTCATGACACTATCCTCACAATACTAGCTGACATCATCACTTTATTTCCTTTCATGATTTCTCAGTATTCGATTGATAATTCTTATTCACCAAAGTCATATGTGTTGACTGTATCAGTCCCAATCTATTCTCAACCCATCTTTCCATTTTGAACAAATCTGACACTTTCTGGTTATTAGCCCAAACATCTTGTATTATAACTCGAACCTTGAACTGATACCAAGTTTGTCAGCAATCTTGTATTCTGGCTCTAATATCAAGTTTGTCACGACCCAAAACTACGTGATCAGCACCCGGCACACTACCGGACCCGAGCGAATCAAACCATGTGATGTACTCAAATCATATGCATGAAAATCAATTTAACTGCGGAAGCTCCTTGAAAATCATATACATTTTCAAGTAAAATGATAAAATATTTTTCAATTCAAAATCACACATGACGCCTTTCATGATAATAACAATGAGACTAAGTAAAATAAATATATTTTCATATATGTCGTGTACAACCCCATTACTATAACTTTTCACAACTATCTATGGAGTTTTTATACCAACGAATAAAATTAAACATTTGGGCTAATACCCGACTAGTATAAATTAAGAAAATAACATGATAGCTACCATGAAATAGGAGTGGTGCCTCACCATATACCTTAGGAAGAGAGTCATCCTAGCCTTGACTGCATGCCACGTATCATACCTCATCCTGAAATATGTAAAGTAAGCGGGGATCTGGAGGGGGGCCCTAAAGGCTGAGTACACCACAACGGTTCTCAATAAGTATCATAGACTCTCTCTAACTTAAGTTCCTGTGACAAACTTTATAAAAATAGTGTATCAATATTTGATATAAAACGATAAGAATTTTTATCAATCCATGATCCTTGTCATTTTAAATAAAAGACAAGTAAAATATAAACCATAATATAAACTTTCAAAACATTTATATCAATCATACAAAATTATTTCATTTGCTTTAAGTCATCGAAATCACTTTCGGCTCCTTAGGCTTAAACATAAAAAAAATCATCCTTACCTTTCACTGGGGGTACTATACCATCACCGACATAAGAAGATCAACTAGGTTATGTACCTAGTGGCAAGTATCATATACTCTACTTGCCCAGGTCGTCTCATCGTAGTGTCGTATGAATCGACTCAGCCATGCTAATAATAGCACAAAATAGTACCCTCTCGAGGGAGAGCACTCTTCCGTAGTCTATACCACAAAGTGGCCATCTACGCCTACACCGAAACGCGTAATTTCATGATGATGAACACAATATATCCGAAGTCAATCTCGCTGAACACAAGTAACTCCTAAAATATTTGATACTTCAAAAATAGATTCATAGCATAGTAGCCTCAAATGATCTATTTTTATCAAATCATAGCATTAATAGCAAATCTAAGCCATTTGAACCAAATTTAAATAAACAGCCTTTTACTTGTTAAAGCCTTTAGCAATTTAAATCAATCCTTGAAAGATACGACAAGTGCTATGCTATTTATCAATTTTCAAAAGAAATACTTTCCATGAAAACTTATCTTTAGTACCCAAATATGTATACTCTTATCAATACGTAAGTTTTGATAAAAACTTATAACATTTACCTTGAGTGTCATTTTTCCAACACGATTTAAAATAAAATTTTATAAAACAACATGACACTACATATGCAACATAAAATTTTAGTACATGGATACATCCGTACTTGTTTGTCCGCGCAAGCACGAAAGCATATTTGCGAACAACTTAAGCATTAACTGGAAATATACTTTTAGAGAAAATCCCTCAAGAAGAGTAAGTTTTAATCAATTTACCTCGCTTTCGCTTTATTAATATTCACAAGCTTTCAATCCTCTTCCATCGTTCCAACCTTGATTAAAATGCTCAAGCATCACCAACAAGTCGATATCTAATTAGATATCCCAATTACATAAAAATATGACCTAAAATATTTACCAATATCCATTTATGGCTCATAAGTTGACTACAAGCCTCCAACAACTCAAATTGTCGATATATTCACTTACTAGTATATTCAACTCCACTCTTATCAATTAATACCCATTTGAAGTCATCAATGATACTACATTAATTGTCCAATACCATCAAATTACTACTCATCGTCTTCATTAACCAACATTTCCAAAATATTCAATTTGGTGATTACTTAGTTGAACACTTTCAATTTAGCTAGAAAATGATTCCATAGGTTTATCGTATCCTTTAATTTCATTTCTAAGAAAACTCTTCATCTTCCCCATTTTCTCAAAAACACAACTCATGCCATAAACTAGGGTGTGTGAATTCAATTATCCAACCATAAACACTTGAAACAAATATTATAACTACTCTCACTGACTCATAAGAAATGAGTTTGAAGCATTAGGATTACCTTCTTGAAGCTTTTCCTCAAAAATCCAATGTTTGAAAAATTTGGTGTTCTTGAACAACTTGAAAGATTTCTAGGGATTTCAAAGATTGAATAATGTAATACTAGTGTTAATAGGATGTTATTAATTTAAAATATCCATAAAATCTTACCTTGTATTCTTAAGTTGTCCCAAAGGTCGAATCTACCGTAAAAGCACCAAATCCTAGCTCCAAAATACCCTCTCACCCGACCTTGTACTTATAGGCCCCAATTTTTGGGTTTCGGATGCGGCCCCGGATGCTTCGCATCCCCACTTCACCCCTCTTCGAAGCCCGTACGCGGACACGGATGCTATGGCAGTACTTCACTGCCAGCCTTTGGTAATTTGATCATAACTTCTTATAGGAGTAACAAATGACAAACTGTGTGAAGCGTTAGAAACTAGACTCGAAGATATTTCATTTGGTAGGTTGTCCATCAAATAACTCCTTATATATATGTAGATATACTCGTCCAAAGTTAGGTCTTCTGCGTACTCATTTGGAACTTTAGTCTATCATATAATTTCCAACTTGACTTAGACTTAGGGCTCTCCTTAGACCCCACATCACTTATAATATGCCTCGTATACTTATTATCATATCCAATTAATATCCACCATATTAGTAGTCCTTGTCTGCATATTAAATAATATAATTAGTATACATCAACTTTTTTAATAGTGCTTAAGTACTTCAAAATTTTCCGGGGTGCTACATGCACCAATCTAAACTTGTAACCTGCGCACAGTCAACAAACACCAAACGTCAAATAAGAAAATAGAAATAAAAAAGAAAAAATTCCTGAATTAGCACTACAAACTATTTCAAACACTATTGATTGCTAATTCCCGGCAACGGCGCCAAAATTTGACGAGCGCAAAATACACACTTAAATTATGCTCGCTAATCAAATATAGTATAGTATAATATCGTATCCACATGGATTGGATTTAAATAGTATTCTCGTAGTTTCTAACTTGATTGCTATCCAGGAGATCCAACAGTTGAGATTTATAAGATGTCTAACTAAAATTAACTAAGAATCTAAAGCTATTGACTAATGACAATCGAAACAAGAAATAAGCAAAGAAAGTTATCAATGGGAGAAGATAGGATTTTGATAAGATAGGTGTAAGATAATTGTTCGGGATCTAACTCTAGTTAATTCACTTCTAATTTTCAAGTGAGTCTCTCGAAGTCACTCAATTATTAGTTCAAACGTTCAGCAAAAACTCCTCTATCGATTAAGTCTTAACCCCACAAGATGAACCAATTTAAGCACGTGAAGATATGCAAGAATGCGTAAAGGATTGGTCTTTTGGAAAACCTTTTTTGATTATTCTCCTAAGTAGGTCTAATCAACGATTTAACTAGACTTTTTTGATTACTTAGAAGAATCTATGAACTCAACAAACAATATAATGCAAAGATATCACAAGTTATGCCTCTCTCGATTACATGAACTAGTTATAATCCACAAACAATTATCAATACACTAAATCTATCAAACCCTAAATGGAACTACTTCATAGATTTGGAGCAATTCATTACAAATAAAATTAAAGTATAGAAAAATATAAATTCAATCCAAACTCGGGTCTTGAGTGAGGAAAGAATGATGAAATCCTCGTGCATGTGTTCTTCCAACTCCTCCTTAACCTCCTTAGGTCCAAAGTATGTCAAAAGTCCAGAAAATAATATTTTTTCATGTATTTATACCAAGTAGGATTGGGCCCAGACGAAACCACCCTTCCTAGCCGAAATAGGAATTTCACTCTGCAAAGTTTTTACAGGAGCGCCACATGGGGCGACACGCCATGCGGCCATGTGGGGAATTAATGGGGAAATCCAGAGAGCTCAACAATTCATCAGGCAGCAAACATACACTGTTACGGTGCACCACGCGCCGCAGTAGTGCAAAATTCTTGGAGTGTTGCTTTTTGCTTGCGTTTTGACGTCCAGACTTAGTCCTCGACCCCCAAACACGATCCCGGCTTAATCTCTTGGATTTTTACTCAGACCTCAAAGCTCCAAATAGCTAGAATTAGCTCCACAACATGTACATAATTTCGAATCACTCCTACAAGGCATAAAACACACAATAAGTGTAGAACACTACTAATTAAAGCTCAAACACAAATAAAGTGCAGTGAATTAAAGTGCAATAAGTGACTAAAATACGTAATTATAGCCTACCATCAGTTTATAACACGTTGTTGGACCTTCGGGTGATGTTAACGATTGAAGGGATTCTTACGGCTGGCGGACCAGTGTGAACCCAGGGAGGTTAGTTGATTTCATGATGGATGTAACCATAGCAATGACGTTGGAGGAGGTCGATATGAGGTTACACAGGTGGGCTATCTCCTATGAGCAAGTTAGCAGTTGCGTGGTTTTGATGAGGTTCCTATGAAGAGTTCTACTTTCGGCCCAATATTGTATGCATGTACTGCGATCTAAGCTTGGATCGCTTGAAGAAGATGGTACGACTATTAAGGGGGTGAGCGTGCGATGGTGCCTGATAATTCGGGATGTGTTATGATTGGTGAAACAAGAACGTACGAGAATTTTGGCCGAGCAACAGTGTGGGATCATGGTAACTGGGCAGAAGAGATCGTTGTAGAGTCTAGATCTATGTGATTGTTGGGGAGCCCACCGTTTATGATTAGGTCACGTGGTGGTGTGCCTATGCCGTTTCTGGTTGTCGGTGCATTGGTAGACTAATTATGACTAAGGAAAGGACACCTCATGGATAATTCGGGCAAAGGACTTGAGGAATGTGTGCTACCTATCGCCTTATCGATTCATGTGCAGGTGTTGGGATGACTCAGAGTTTATGCTTCTAATGAATGTGATGTACAAGGAAAAGAATTCATCCAGTTTCTTCTTTGGAAGTGTTCATGTGCTAACGGAGCACTAGTAGTTAGTTATGTGCTCGGGATCAGGTCGGAGTGGGTGACTCTTAACAATGATCCTAGTGGGCTCAAGAATTAAAGTGCGGTGTTTAAAGATTTTGGGTTCGTTACGTGGTTGAGGACTGGGTTTTGCAGCATAGTGTGAAGAATACTTGGGGAATTTTTATGTTATCATCGGGTCTACGGTGCAGTGTTAGAGAAATGGGAGAAACAACTTCGGATTTGCAAGAGGTCTTTCAGAGCGGGTGTATCAGTTGGAGATACTATGGAGTGCACGAGGAGGGTTTAAGATGGCTTATGGGTATCAGGACGACATGGTCTTGTGATTTGGGTCACTCGGGATGAGTGTTGTTTGAGGTCCGTTATGTGTTTGAATAAGACTATCATTCCAAGGGCAAGTCAAGAGTAAATTGGGGAAAAGTTGAGTCAGTTAGTTCTGGCTTGAATCAGCATGGTTCTGCGGTTATGGGAATTCGGTTGCGTGTTACAATTGTTCTTGTGAAATGAGTTGGGTGAAAGGGGTACTAGCCTACGAAGTGGTTATTCTACTGGTGGTTCAGGGGTTATGATGAAATTTGCGTAGCGACATGATAGGTGCACTGAACGGCATGGAGATTGGAAATTGATGATCAAGGTTACGGTTCGATTTTGATAAGGACGTCACGAGTTCGAAGGAGCCGGGTAAGGATTCAGATGTTCAGAGTAAGCTGGCATTATCTTAATGTCGCCTAAGGATGGAGTTTTGTGGAAGAGGCATTATGCATTGGTTTGTGGATTCTTAATTGGCATTACAGAAATAGCATGGTCGATGGCCATTGATGTTCAGATTTTGCTACCCGGTGCGGAAGGTTGTGGGAGTATATCCCAAGAGAAGATCGTATAAGTGTGACGTGTTAGTCATTCGATTGTTAGGGATTGAAATCAGGTATGGAGATTTTGGTACTTCCAGGTATGGAGAGGTTATGACTGAGAGGCACTTTGTTCCTTTGATTGCGGATTGTAGGAGTTGTTCCGGATTTGACGACTGCTCGTATGTGTCATGAATAGGTTCATTGTGGGTCCTTGAAAGGTTATTGGCCCAGTATAGGATAATCGAAATCAGCTTGAGGTCCGTTAGTAGATCTAATGTGAATGTATACCTTGCATCAGGTCGAATGTGTTCATTCAGTGTAGCATTGCCTATGGAGGAGTCTTCGGGCATTGGATGTTAACCCTGCCATCCGCTATCATATGTAATACTCTATTATACCATGTGGGTTATGATACATCTTGATTATTTGCACATGTGTTGTGGTCTAGTGTAGCTTGTCGTTATTGCACCTAGTCGTGCTTGCATTTTTTGTAGCGCGCGGCGCTGTCCGTCTCCCCAAAGTCGTATTTATGCACTTGCCGTCCTTGTGGTAGATATTCGGGCATTCCATAGGTATGAGCATTTTGGCTCGATGGGTATCTCCTTATTGATTATTGTGTGTGGATCGGGTGGCACGCCGCCAAGGGTATGATGTTTGGATCGGGTTGCACGCCGCAACGGTATCATGTATGGATCGGGTTGCATGCCGCAATAGTGAGATATTGAGTACGGTTCCCTATACTGATTTTTGTGTGTCTTGTTCCTTATCTCTGAGAAAGGTTCAAAGCATTTGTTGGCCATTTATTCGTTACACGGGCTGGGTAGTTCTTTGCAGAGTTCGTTCTCCCTTATGTGTCATATTCGAGTTGTAGCTTGTTGGCGTATTTATGGCGTCATATATGATTTTAATCAGTGTTTGAGGTGGCTTATTTCCTGAGCAGCTTGTACTGGGTGAGACGAGATTATTGGACCTGAAATCAGTGTGATCGGATTTATGTAAGGTATATTAAAGAGAAAATGTCACTATTCAGTTCAAAATGAGGTAATGGTTTTTGTCGAGCGGAGAAACTCCATGAGTTTTTTATCTGGCGGGTGGTTATGAGTTCCTGCACATCTCATTCCTCGTTGCAGTATGGTGAGGGTTGAGACCAGGCTTATATGTGTTATGGGATATACTACGGGCATCTGGTTCGTGAATCTGCAGTTATTGTAGTCTGAGGATGTTATCATGAACATACAAATTGTGCAGTGCACTATGGGATCTCAGCATGGGTGCAGGATCCTATTTGGTACAGTGGGTTGAGATTGTTACGGTGTTCACATGTTGGAATCAGGTCTCGTGGAGAATTCCGGACGTTGGAATTTGGTTCTAAGGCTTGTTAGCTGAGGTTATAGGGAGGATCTTCAGTCTGGCTCGAGCTAATGTTGTCACGTGGGTTGTGGTGGCACAGGTAGGTGCACAAGGTGTCAAACAGTGATGTTGGACAACTCTGGAACGGTTCTTGACACGTTCGAGGACGAATGTATATCTAAGTGGGGGAGAATGTAACAACCCGATGGGTCATTTTGATCTCTAATGCATTGTTCGGAGGTTTGAGGCCTTGAATAGCTTCACTTCATGTTCTTTGACTTGTACGCGTGGTGAGAATTGAATTTCGGGAAGCTTTAAAAGAGTTGACCAAGGTTTGACTTTTCAGTAAACGACCTCGGAATCAGGATTTGAAGGTTCCAATAGGTTCGGGCTTGGGCGTATGTTCGGGTTGAGTATCGGGTGGTCCGGGAGCATTTCGGCGCTTATTTTGGAAAGTTGGCAATTCGAAGGTTTTAGAATTTTCTAAGTTAGGTTTGAAGTAGACTTTGGTATTATCGATATCCATTTGGGGTTATGAGCCTTGGAATATGTTCGTATCATGATTTATGACTTGTACGTAAAGTTTGGCGCCATTCCAGAATGTTTAAGTGTAATTCGGACACGTTCGTCGAAGTTTGAATGTTTGAAAGTTAAAAGGAGGATTTGATCATCGATTCATGGTTTTGATATTTTTGGTGTGATTTGAGGCCTCGAGTAGGTTCGTGTTATGTTTTGGGACTGGTTTGTGTAATTGGACGGGTCTCGGGGGCCTCGGGTGTGTTTCGGATGTGTTTGGGTTGTATCGCGCTCTTATTTGATGTTTCAACGTCGTTTCTTTGGACATAAAGGGTACTATATTTAGAAAACGATCTTTGATTTGTGATTGGATTGAACCATTAGATCCTTATCGGAATTACGGAATCATAGCAACAAGAATTCGTCGAATTCCGAGGTCGTACGAGAGAGTTATGCCAATTTTCGTGTCAGGAAAGATTGTTGGTTTCTGGTGCGGACTTTGTTCTTCGCGAACGCGAGGGAGATCCCGCGAACGCGAAGAAGGAAATTTGGATTGACCGATCAATGCGAAAAATTTCTCTTCGCGAATGCGAAGATGTCCCGCGAAGGCGAAGAACAAAAATCGCCCGAACAGTGTTTTAAATGGACAGACCGAGTATTTTAGTATTTTGAGCATATCTTGAGTTCTAGAGCTCCGTTTGAGGTGATTTTTGTGGCGTTGTTCTCGTCTCAACAAGGGGTTAAATATATGACCTTTATTTTGATGGTTGTTCATGAT
This sequence comes from Nicotiana otophora, assembly GCA_000715115.1. Taxonomy (NCBI): domain Eukaryota; kingdom Viridiplantae; phylum Streptophyta; class Magnoliopsida; order Solanales; family Solanaceae; genus Nicotiana; species Nicotiana otophora. Next base: position 8,860 of record AWOL01S0157263.1, read on the forward strand.
TAATTTTGTTGGTTATCATTTTTATCCGTATTTGGATTGTACAAATTGGAATTTTGAACCCCAAAGTTATGAGATGGTAAATCCTTGATTTGAGGGTCAATGCATGGACGAAATTGGATGATTTTCGGAATATAAACTATATAGGTTATGGATAATAATTAATTTTGATAATTTTCGAAATCCGGATGTGTGGGCCCAAGGGTTGACTTTGTTGATTTTTCTTGAGAAGTTGGAAATTTATTTCTAATTGTTAAATTATGAGTATTGGAGTATATTTTGATTGGTTTGCATGTTGTTTGATTAGTTTCGGATCGTTTGGCAATGGTTTGAGGTGTTAGAAAGGCGTTGAAGTCGGTTATCGGATTTCGGAGCGAGGCAAGTCTCATATCTAACCTTGTGAGGGGAAAATTACCCCGTAGGTATTATATTTGTTATGTGCTATATATTTTAGGAGCTACACACGTATAAGGTGACGAGTGTTCGTGTGTATGCTAGAATTCCTTATTATGTTCGGGTAGACTTAAACTTACGCAATGCTTTAGTTGTATTATTTGCGTTATTCTTGCATGTTCAATTGCTTTAATTCGCATTATGACCTGAGACTAGACTCGCGTAAAGTAATGGACTCACTATTTTAGATACTTAACAAGCTACTTGTTCAGCCATAAAAATTGTACTTCCCTTACTGATTTCTTCTGCGTTGTGCATATCCATCGAAAAGTTTTTTTAAATCTCATAACTCACACATATATTCATGAGTGGGGTCAAAGACCCATAAAAGCTTCATATTCTATTGAGATCGGGATGTTTGCCTTGTTCGCCTCAGCAACTTCATGAAATACTCTTATGGGATCGGGCCATTCGCCTCAGCAGTATCATATTCTTATGGGATCGGGCCGTTCGCCTCAGCAGTACCACAGTCTTATGGGATCGGGCTGTTTGCCTCGGCAGTATCATATTCTTATGGGATCGGGACATTCACCTCGGCAGTACCACACTCTTATGGGATCGGGCCGTTCGCCTCGACAGTATCATATTCTTATGGGATCGGGTCGTTCGCCTCGGCAGTACCACACTCTTATGTGATCAGGTCGTTCACCTCGGCAGTACTATACTCTTATGGGATCGGGTCATTCGCCTCAGCAGTATCATGTATCATATTCTTATGGGATCAAGTTGTTCGCCTCGGCATTTCTATAAAACCATTATTATGGGATCGGGCCGCTCGTCTCGGCAGAATCGTGCGAAATAAGAAGTCCGCGTATTCAT
>AWOL01S0157272.1:7735-28001 GCA_000715115.1 Nicotiana otophora
TTATTATGAGAACAAGCAACACAAGAGAATTCTTGAAGAATCTTCTAGTTCTGCAGTATATACTTATCTGAACTCTCAAATAGCTCATTTAAAAATGGCAAATGAAAACTTCAAGTTTATCATGGCATGTGCTATCTCTAAGTAAACTTCTGGTTTACTATGGCATAAACTTTTGCATCAGTAAACTTCTGATTTACTGTGGCTGCTTTTGTATCAGTAAATTTCTGATTTACTATGACTGCTTTTGCATTAGTAAACTTTTGGTATACTGTGATACATGATGTAGTACAAATTTGAAGAATAAGGCAGATAACTTCTCACATACATATTTACCCCATATGATTGTGGAAATATGAATATTTTCAATCTTTCAATCATTTGTAGTCTCAGTATGATAGTCATATGTATTAGTAAACTTCGGGTTTACTACAACATATATTTTGACTATAATCATATAATCTGAATGAAATATTTGTATATAAGCTCTTCGAGAGCCTTTATTTATTATCCACAATCTTATATTTATCGGACACTACTGGTGTCATGTGTCTTCTAGAAAAACAGTTAGCTCTTCAGGAGTTGTTGATACATTTTGTACTATCAAATATTGTTCAGACACTTTTGGTATCATGAATGAAAATCATAATCAAATAAATAATATAAAACAATTGTTTAAACACAAAAAAATACCTCTTCATAATATTTTCCTACTTCAGAAGGAAATTTCAATTGTGTTACTTCTTCAAGAGCAAATTTAAAATACGAAATATTGAGTATATATTCTCTCAATCATATTAACTCTTTTGGAGGTGAATTATAATATATTTACATCAAGAGCGCGTTCATATTTACGGCTTTATTAATATTATCACATTCACTTCAGGGAATGGATTAATATTTATAAAAAATTCCCATTCTTCGGGAAATTGAACATAATTATTTGAACACGCATTAATCATATCAAATTGTGATGCTTCAACCTCTTTTAAAATATTTACTACTTCAGGAGCAAATCGAGACGTGCATGTAATATAGAGAATATTTTCATAGATTATCTTTAATTGTAACCATAGAAAGTCTAAATTATCACTTTTGGTTGTCATAGGCATATACCACTTCTTATAGTTAACAAAATTTAGTTATAATGAGATATATGAAACATAACCACTTCTTGTGGTTGTATATTTCTTGCAAACTCTGCTGGAGTTTAGGTGGATGTAACAGTGTTATCCACTTTGTAATATTTTATTAAGATAATAAGGATGAAAACAAATACCAAAATAGGTACTGTATACGTAACATATAACCAAGCAAGCAATGATAAAGATATTAAAATATAAGCAAAATGCTCAAATTAAATTACGCAAATTTAGCCACTCCAGATGTAAGTGATATCTACATCACTACTGCCAAGAAGAAAAACTCACCACCTCAAGGATATAATATGCCTTATGATGCTAGGAATGAACACGATCTAACCACGAACGTAAGAGCGTCGCCTTACATCGGAGATGAACACACCTCAAGGATATAATCTGCCTCATGATACTCGGAATGAACAAGATCTAACCACGGACATAAGAGTGTCGCCTTACATCGGAGATGAACAATGAAATAGAAATTAAATTCGATTTAAGTGCTCAAAATGGCAGAGTCTCGTGCTGATAACGTGTTATAAAATAAAGACTAAAAACTATAAAAGAGATAAACTGAAGACAAGTATAGAGGGAGATTGATATTTTATTCAACTTTCAAAGTTATGTTTATAATGAACTGAAAACTCCTCTATTTATAGAAGAAAGGAAGCCGTTGCGAGGCTCTTCAGGAAGCAGCTGCAAGGCTTTTCTTTAGCTGCTTGTAAGTTGTCTGCATGAGCTGCTTGCAACTTGCATGTTTAATAAGAAACTGCTGCAAATCATTTCATTTAGTTGCTTGCAACCTGCCTGTATCAGCTGCTTGTAGATAAATTTCAACAGAGTACTAAATGGATAATCTTCTTCAGAAAGATTATCTATAGCGGAGTAATGAATGGACATCCACAATATAATATTTTCATAATAATACCTTGTATTTTTATAAAGGCTATTTTTATAGCTTGGATTAGTGACTTCTTTATCACTTTCCATTAATTTTTTGTTACACCAGAACTGCCCTTTAATGAAAAATGAAGAACAAGTGTGAGAAAAGATATGTTTTTCTCACTTTATAAAAATAGAAGATTTTTACTTTAAATAGAAAAGTATAATAAGTGAGAATTCATATACTAAAGCGTTATAAGTTTTGTTGCGAAAGATTCTTGGTGTGCATGTATAACTTTTTTCCCTTGAATTAGACACGTGCAACTGTTTTCGTTGAGTGGGGTGATGATGCTGGAATTCATAATCTTTGTCAATTATGAGAAAGTGCCACTACAAAAACCTATTAAATGTAAGAAAATATATTTTTGAAAAAGAAACTTAAAAAAAGTAAAACAGTCAATTTCTTCTTATATATGAGAAATATGTTGATATTTTTTTAAAACTTCACTTTCTTCTAACATGATGCTTCTGTTAATCAACTTATGTCTGCAACACGAGCGGTGGTATCCGTTTCGAGTCCCTAACTAATTAAAGTTCTAACTAATTTAAGTTCGCACACTATAAGATCAATTAAAGGGAAAACGTTTTTTTTTCTATCAAGTTTTTTTTTATTCTCAAGGCTAAATTCCGGAGAAGGCAAGAAGATCCTATTCATCTCACATCTTTTTCTTCAATGTGTGAGTACTTAACTTTTTTGTTTTTTGTCACTTTGTCGTTTGATAAACAGTACATATAGGGAGCAGGCAAGAGTGTATCCAGTACAGGGGCTATTTATTTGAATCCATGGTTTTCACTCCTGCTCTTACATATCACCAAACAATTATTAAATATGTACAAACAATAAATTCTGAAATCATTAAATTAGATGGGATATGATAAAATTGTAAATCTTAACTCTTTTAATTTAAATTTTGAATCCGCCCTAAAAATAGGCGTGAGTTGTAATTAAGGACCTTTTGGTTTATGGATTTTGGGGTTTGATTGGGGGAACAAAACATCATGTTACTCCTAGTCTCCTATTATTATACTAGTCCTGCAACCCATGCTGAGCTCGTGCCGAAGATCAAGGCAATAAAGTCCATCATATTATTATTATTATTATTATTAATAATAATAATAATAATAATTTGTGTTACGTTTTTAGGCACATTTTTTTTAAGATCATCGCTTCTTAACCATTTATTATTCATTATTTATGTTTTCTGATCATATCATTAGATAATTTATTAAAAGAAATATTTATAAGAAAGCAAGTGTGCTAAGGAATAAGTATATTAAGTCATATACTTATTCCAAATGGACTATAATCATATATTAAAGAAGATATTTTAATATTTTATGAATTTGTGAGTATATAATTTCTAATTAGAGGTAGAAAAAAAAGAAGATATTTATTCATTATTTATGCTTTCTGATCATATCATTAGATAATTTATTAAAAGAAATATTTATAAGAAAGCAAGTGTACTAAGGAATAAGTAAATATATCAAAAGGTCAAAGGTAACTTGATTCCAAATGGACTATAATCATATATTAAAGAAGATATTTTAATATTTTATGAATTTGTGAGCATATAATTTCTAATTAGAGGTAGAAAAAAAGAAGATATTTGGTATTTATTGATTAACTACTCATAATTTCATATGACCATAGTTTATGCTAGAAAAAATATGGTGATTAAAGTGTAGGTTTAGATGAAATTTAGAAAGACCCAAATTCATTAAAACAAAGTCCAAGAAACAACTTAATTTGTCATTAACTCATTAATACTTTGTTTTTAAAAGAAAATTCTGCTACCCAACCAATTAAGGATTATATGATTTCCGACAAATTAAATAATTTTAAGAAAAAAATATATCTTTGTTTCAATATCATGTAACAATCAGCCGTATTTAATAAATGTGAGATTACAAATTGATCACTTGCTAAGCACCTCTTCCTTTTCCTCTGTTCTATCCCCACTTAATTAAGTAAATTGGATAAAATTTATTTTTTAAAATTTTATTTTCAAGATTCTAATCTATTAATTTTTTTAAAAAAAATGAAATTTATTTTCTGATGTATAATTGTGTTAAATCACTAAATCTAAATTTATATTTTTAAAATAATTTTTCTATTAAAAATAAGATCGAAGGTAAATTTAATTATAACTTTAGAATTACTATGAAAATTTGATGGATAAAGCACTCTCCCAATATCAAATGAGTTCTTCAAGGTTATTGTTATCAACATTTTAGATTTATTCTTTTGCATAATTATTCATCATCATTCACAACTTTTCAAGCATTTTTGAAGGGCTCAAGTTTAATATATTTACCAAATTAAATATAGGAACCTAAGCAAAAAAAAGAAATAAAGTAGGGGCAAAAAACTTATGGTACATACTTCACCTGCAAAAAGTTAGGTTAAGCAGCTATGTATTACCAAAAAGGGTTTGAAAGTATCTTGATTTATTGGAAACATACTTTAGTATATGAAGTAATAAATAGAAAATACAAGGACATATTAGGAAGAGCAAACCCTTTTGATTGGCAAGCTAACAAGACAGTTACAATGTAACTAAGGACTACAAAACTCTTTACATGGTCAACTTATATATAGTAGTAATTTGAATTTCCTTTAGATCATAGGATTAGATTAATGAGATAATTTTCGGGAAAATTTTATTTACACTTAGTATTTACATCATACAATAACTATACAATATATGTCATCTTTTATACACTTTTATTGCTAACCATAACTGATTAAATACTTTCGTTGTAATTTATCAGTTAATTATAATAAATTAATGTAATTGACATAAACATCATGTGTCGATAAATTTTATATTTTGAGTGTTTTTAACCTTTTGCTTATTCTAATCTAACCCCTCACTCCACCACCCACGAAGCTTTGCATGCTCTGCCACCTATTTTTCCTACCAGTAACTTTATAGAAAGATAATAGAGTAAATTGTTTCATACTATTTCTTTTGGTAGAAAATTGGATGATTGTTTTTTAAGGAAAACATTTAAAAAGTCAATTTTATTTTCATTTAAATTTTTTAATAAACAGAAATCTAACTTACAATCTATTATACGATAGTAATATATATAAACTGATGATAGAACCTCGCACATTATAATTAATTCTGCTGATAGTTATAAATGGAGCGCACATGTTGGTAAGAAATGGACCTGATTTGAAATGTTGAAACTTAGAAAGAAGTAGCACCGTCATATTTTATGTTACGTATTTGGTCAAACTCTAACTCGTATATTTTTTTTTAAAAATTTATTAAATATATATAAATTATTAATTTAAAATCTAGTAACATAAAAGAAGATTTGAATCTCGACCTCATTTTAAATACTAGTTCCGACTCTAGAATGATCGTATATCAAAAAAGGTAGGTGCATAAAAATCTAAAAATGAATAGCTGTAGGATGTGAAAGCAATACATATTGTTTAGGTAATAGGAGATCATATGAAAATGAAGGGTGGGGAAGAGTATAGCTGGAATGATACTTATCATGTTTTTTTGTGTTTGCCTCTAAATATACATTTGAATATTTCATAAATATGATTCGTGTCTTCATATACTACTGTCAATATCAATTTAATACAAGTAGACATATTAAGCAATTTTATTTTTTTTTACAAATAGTGTCGTTCTATTTTCACAATTCGTCTTTTTCATGACAAATATGATTCGGGTCTTCATAGTTATGTCAATATCATTTGAATGCAATTAGTTGTACGCAATTGTTTTGACAAATATTGTCGTCCTATTGTCACGAATTGCCTTGTAAGTCAATTTGGGTTTAGGACGGTGAATTTAAAGCCATTTTTTTAATTCCAAAATGATATTTAACTCCGTAATTAAATTCTAGGGATTATTTCTTTAATTTTTAAATTATTAAATACATTAAAATTTTAAATTTAAGGGTTCATATCTATTATTTGTTCCAAATTTAGTGATTCACACATAAAATATTATGTGTAAAGAGCAACAAATAACTTGTAGAAATCTAAACCTAGTACTTTCCACAAAAATAAAATATTAAGACAGTAGAGATATTTGCATTTCGTGCATTAGTGAGCATGGTAGACTTGGGAGTTATACTGTTCTGAAAGAAAAAGCAACAGGTCCTATTAAAAACACAGTAAGGTTACTTCATTAAAGATGAAAAGGACAACTGGGAATTGTCTAATTTTCTATTTTGATTAGTGCATGTGCAAAATTAACCCTTTTTCCTTATAGATCGAAAGGGTTATTGGAATCTATAATTGGTGGTATACCAGCATTTGTATACAACGGCCCAGGAAAAAGAGCCCAAAATAAGATTTTAAATGACCCAACGATCGTGCACTATGACCCATTAGACGTTCAATTGGCCGGGGCAAGTGTGCAGATAGCCCGTTCTCATTGATACTATTTAGAGATTAGTAAGTACTTATTTTGTTTTAAAATTTTAAACTAAAAATCTTAACTTCAAGATATTTTTGTCCCAAAAAATTANACCCATTAGACGTTCAATTGGCCGGGGCAAGTGTGCAGATAGCCCGTTCCCATTGATACTATTTAGAGATTAGCAAGTACTTATTTTGTTTTAAAATTTTAAACTAAAAATCTTAACTTCAAGATATTTTTGTCCCCAAAAATTATATTGAAAAATTGAAATTCAAGACGTACTGATTAATTTCTAAGAATGAATGTCTGATGTCATTTCTACTCAATTGGCCTATATTGGGCCTAATGATCCACAACTCGAAACTTCATTCAATTGGGCCTCAACGGAGGGAAGACATTCCTTACTTTATGGTGGGGGGAAGTGCACAAATACAAGGAAGTGCAGATCTCCCCAATTTTTTTGGGTCACTATTAAAGTCATACCCAATTCTCATATATATATTTCTTAGAGTTGCAGCTGGTTGTTCTCTGTCTTTTCTTCATCAATAAAGAAAGAAGAGAGTTCCAGTGAGGTTTTTTTTTGCTGATGTAGTTGTTCTTAATTCCTAGCTCCTAGGATTTAGGAAAAGAAGAATATGAGAAAAAGGGGGAGGAGGAGGCACGCCTGAAGATCTCTCAGATCGGGTAAGAGTTGAATCTTCTTACAAAAGTGAGTACAAGTTACTAAATAACATAGTACAAATAGGGGTTGGCATGAAAATTTTACCACAAATGCTTGATTTTTGGGTCAATGTTTAAGTTGTACCATAAGTTTTAATTTTTTTTTACAAATATTATTTTACCCACTTTAGACACTACTTCAAATGTACGTGACTAAAGTAGTACAATATGTGTCTGAAGTTGGCAAGTCACACTCATATGTTGTGACTTCAAATGCGTACGTGTTAAGTGCATGCAAAAAATTGGTTGCACTCCAGACACACATGTCTTAAGTGCAAAATTTACATATAAAATGCACTTAAGACGTATAAAGTGTAGCTAAATTTTTGCATGAACTTAAAATCACGCATCGTCATAAATGCAAAAATTACATTTAAGAAGCATTTAAGACGTATGCATCTGAACTGCAACCAATTTTTTGCATGCACTTAAACGTTTGCGTCTAAAGTTCAGATTGCCCATGAAACGGAGACTTGTTCTTCGGATTTTAACTATTTATTCAATGCCTAAATCTATTTTAGATGAGCTCAAATCTGAAATATAATTTTCAAATATAATACAGAATAAACCCCAATCATCGATTTGATAAAATAATAATAAATCTAACAACCCATTTTGCAACTAAGAAAAAAAGAAAAAAGAAACTCTAACCAATAGCAAAAAAAGGAACGTCACATCAACTCAGAACACCATAAATCGCAATTAAACCAGCTCACAAACATCATGTCAATCCATTGTCACATCTATCTTTATAGCAATTAAGAAAATGAAGGAGGAGTAGAAGGATTAGGATGAAAAAAAGTAGAGAAGAAGTTATTTATATGAAGTTACCTGTACTTCGGGTATCAATTAATTTTTTTTTCAAAAATAGGTGCAAGTTAAATGGGGGATCAAATAGAACGCCTCATGAAACTTTTTTACCTTTAACTTTATGATGACAGTTGTTTCAAACAAAAAAGGTAAGACAACTATTCAGTTATTGCAAATATAGGAAAATTTATTGATTTTTTTAAAAAAAATTAACACCGTTTACAAAACTTAATATCCAAATCCTAATTAGAAACGTAAGTGTAAAATAGTCACATTTGCCGCACACTAAAGTGTGATATCTAATATGTCAATGAAGTTAAACGAATGATTATGAAAGATTGGATATAAATTCTGATTTAATTTTGGGATGCTAGTCTCATACTCATACTATTTTATTTCTTTTGCTTTATACATTTGATATCTAATACTAAGAGCTTTCTTGTTTTCTAGCTAGAAAAGGAGACATCTAACTAACTAAAAGTGAAAGGATCCCATTATAACCCTATATTCTTTGATGGTGTTGCATTGTTAGGAAGATATATTATCCAAGTACAATATATTTTCCCCAGACCCCATTAATGGGATTCTACTGGGTTGTTGTTGTTGTTAATAGTCGAAATCAATGCAAAATTTAAAGATCAAAGTTCAAATATATTAGAATAAAAAATGACAGGTGATTTCTTTCTGTTTGTTTAATTTTTGGTGGATAAAATTAACAATATTACTTGTATTGGTGAGAATTAATAGGTAACTGTATAGTAGTCTAAGGTCCACAAGTTCGTCTACACACCAATGTAATAAATAAATAAATAAATAAATAAATAAGTTGAAATAAGTATAAACATGGGCAAAAATCATTATTAGCCCCTGGCCGAAATTATTCACATTTGATATCCATAAAAATGTATAAAATTTGTATATTTTTGTACACGCACACACACAAATATATATATATTTCTGATATTATTTTAAGAACGATTATACGATATCATTTTCCTTATAAACAACCCAAGATAACTTTAGAGACAGTTGAGAACATTTGGCAAGAAGACCTCCTCAACTCTTGAATTGGTCAAGTGACCTCCCATTTTCTTTCTCAATTTCTTTTGGGTTGAAAAATGGTTAAATGAGTGGGTTAGGGTGGATGGGCCTTTTTAACATTTAAAAAACTTGTGGGTCACCTATAAGATTTGAAAAATACAATTTCTCTCTCATTTTTTCGCCCAATTGCTCTCTCATCTCTCTACTCTCTTTGCTCTCTCTTTTCTGTCATTCAACCCCATCGACCAACGTGATTTCCGGCGGGAAGGGACAAGAATCAAGCTTCAATTTTGGGTATAATCGTCTCTATAGACCCATCAAACACTGTATTAAAGCTCAGAATGCGTCAATTTTGGTAAATCCTTAATTTTTCTTTTTCCGTTTCTTTTGTAGAGTGATTCGTTCATATGCATGCTCAAGATCGATTGGGTTGTGTATAACCATATCTTATATGGCGTGGGTGATTATATTTACTTCTTGGACTACATCTGTGGTCTGTATTTCAAAATTTCGTCGTAACTGGCGATCTAATATTTATTGATAAACCTGTCGTCGATTGTTTTCTGGTCATAGATGTTTGCTGGAATTTGAGCTTATTTTTCTTATTCTGATCATAAGTTTGAAATTATTAAATGTGACATTGCATATTTGCATGTAGGTAACATGAGGAGGAAATCAATTGCTAAGAAACATATTCCTTTGACAAAGCCTTCACATCATTCAAACAAGAAAGGAAATGCAGAAAAAGAAGCATCGCCAAGTAAAGCAATTGCTGAGCCTTCAAAAGCTGCTACTAGAAAATAAAATATTGATACTTCTAAAGCTTCCCCTAGTAAAGGAAATGCTGAGATTTTTAAGCGTGATAGGAGGAAAAAGAACAAAGAGCCATCAAAGTCTTTCGGTAAAAAAAAGAACAAGATCAAGATCTAGATTAGTTGACGAGGACATACTTATTAGTAAAAAAAATTCAATGAGGCTAGCATTAGAGGGTGTTGATGAGGAGGAGTAATAAGACTTGGACATAAATGCAACACAAACTCAAATGGAAGAACATATTTGTGAAATAACAATTGTCGAAGAAGAAAAGGACAGTGATGATGAAGCTTTGGGTGTGAAGGATGATGAAAATGGTGATGTGTGCTGCTTTGGAGGTTGATAAAGATGCTGAAGAAGAACAAGAAGAAGATGTAGTAGAAGAAGAAGATATAGCAGAAGAATAAAAAGTAGCAGAAGAAGATGATGAAGAAGAAGAAGATGATGAAGAACTTGAAGATGATAAGATGGACTGGAAAGTGAAACACATGCAGCAGTTGAAGATGACCAGGATGCTCTGTCAATTCATGTGTTTGTAAGGGCGATCGATGCATCCAAATACAAATTCAGGACTTTTCTAAAAAAGCATAGATGTTTCCCGACCAAGATAAGTGTGAGGTCGAGGATCAATATACTCCATGAGTTCAAGGATAAACTTAGAATAATCAAATTGATGAAAAAGTTTAATAGTAGTAGTTTTGGACAGTTTGCAAAACTTGCAGAGCACTGGACACAATTCAATGAGCAGTTTGTCCATTCCCTGTTGATTCGCTGAATTTATTGCGCGAAGAAGCGCGAGTTGTGGTTTTTAGTCGGAGACAAACCTGTTCACTTTGGATTGAAAGAGTTTGATATGATGACTGGATTGAACTATGGTTCCAAGCCTAGTAAAGAAGCTATGAAGAAAGTGACGGATGATAGCCAAGTATTCTGCGACAAAGTTTTCCAGTCTAGCAGAAAAGGGGTGGATACAAAGCTGCTTTTGAAACAGTTGAAGTCCAAGATGTTTGACACATTCTAGAGGTTTAAGATTGCATTGGTGTGGTTTGTCTATTCAGTATTACTTACAAGGGATAACATAGCCCGCGTCGATAAGAAGTGGATTCCTATGGCTAACAATCTAGAAGTTTTCATGAAATATCCATAGGGAAATGAGTGTTTTGAGATTATAATTGAGTACTTGAAGAAGAACATGTTGCCAATGTATAAATCATATGTGAGTAAGAGGAAGGAAAATAATATCTCTAGTAAAAAGTCCAAATCGGCTAGTTATACCCTATACAACTTCCCATGGGCATTCATGGTAAGTATTAAAAAAAACTTCTCAAAATTTCTTTGCAGTTGAGTACTATTATTTTATTTAAAACAAACAGAAATTAATACTTTTTAGTTCATGAAAAAATGTAGGCATGGGCGTACGAAGCAATTCCGCTATTTGGTCATAGTGCCAAGAAATTAAAGGTCGAACCACTGCCGCTGCCAAGGATGTTGAGATGACACAGCAAGAAAGTGACATCTGACCCTGATCGTGATCCCTTTAAGTAGAGAGTTGATGACCCTGGTGTGGTAAGATAGGGAGCACAATAACACCCCACCAGTAGATTAGAATCAACCAAAGTAGGAGATTATAATAGACCTCGTGTCTAGTATTTTGTATTGCATGTCTATTGACTTCTATCTATGCTATATTTCAGGAGGTGCACCCTTACCTTATTCTTATCCTACGCGAGATGGATATGGACTACATGAAGAATTTGGTACCATGCGACGATGATGTAGCGGATCCTATAATCAACTAGCTGGCGGTTGATTTGGAATGTGTAACTGCCATTAAAAAGGCACCCGGTGCAGTGAGCTTAGAGACTAATAATGACGCTGACATTGCTAATGATGACCCTTTGGGTAGGAATATTTCTGGTTCACCACTTGTTGGTAATTTTACTGATATTGGTAGATGAAGACCATGCATGATGTGCAATGCTCAGCCAAGTGATACAGACATGCGCAAAGAGTTGAAGGTTATGAATGAAAAACTGGATAAGGTGTTGAAGATCCTTGGAGAGATGCAAAATCAGAATGAGAGCCCTTCTAAAGTAGTTGAATCACATTGGTACAGAGTTACAAGATTGCAAAGCAGAATGAGAAATGCTCCAATTTATGGAAGCAAGATGAGGAAGCTGAAACAGAGCAAGAAGAAGAAACCAAAGGTAGACGTACTCAAACCAGTTTCGAAGGAAGATAAGAAACTATTATGTGAATGGTTTGATAAGAAGGAAAAGTTTCCCAAAAACTTCTTGACTGGCAGCTATGGTTGGAGGTTTTTCGAGTAGTTGTGCGGTGCTAACCCATCCGTTTTAATTTTTGTAAGTCCCTTAATCATTACGTGTATTTATTTTTTTAGTAGCTCCATATATAACGTATAATTTTTTATAATATTTAGAATGTGGAGGAACTTTTGGTACTGATGCTTGTACGAAACATAAAACGTCCATGTATTTATGCGCGTAGTCATGTTGTTATAGATGTTGCATTATGAAATAACATATGCACTGCATGAGATAAGATCAAGGAGGTTGCTTAAAGAGGGAAAGGATTTGAATTTTTGTGAGACAATTGATACTTGTCAAGACTTGTGCCTTACACCCTTGATGTTATATCCTCAAAGAAGTATGCCAAAAACCTGGGTTGTGGAATAGTGCAAGGCTAAGATGTTGTATTGTGTATGGCAAATTGATAACAAGTATTTTTTGCCTGTTGTTTTCCACTTAGCAGAGGATTTGATCCGAATTTATGATAGAAATGCCAGTTTATATGATGATGGTAAACTAGAAAAATTGGTACAACCCCTCACACTCATGATGCCTAGGATTTTGATGAAAACTGGCGAGCTTGCAGACTTAGGCCAAGATGTGCTTACGAAGAAATGGTCCTATGAGCGTATTATGAATGTGCCAGTCATTAAGTAAAGGCAAATTAAATGTGTCATCTATTATATTTTACTCATTCTTATGGTTTATTTAATAACTAATTGTGTCTTTGATTATTATAATGAAAGCAGTGGAGCATATGCAGTGAAGGTTATTTACTTCCTGCTAACTGATACGCCAATGGATCAGCTTAATGACAAGCGAATGGAGTTGTTCAAGGAAAGATTTGTAGTTGATATCTTCAGGGGAATGATGGACCCTTCTTAGTTTTATAATTGTAATTTCAATTTGTGTTGGTCATGGGGCAATTTCATTTTGGGTGAACTTGTAGTAATTTATGATATTTGCATCTACCTATATGTAATGAAACTACTTTTCTACTTATTAACTGTTGATGCCGTAATTTTTATTTTCTTATCACTTCCTTATTGTATTACAACATGTAGCTGCTTGGTTGTGTAATAGACAACGTGTCTAGTAATAAACTAGCTACTTGGTTGCGTAGTAGACAATGCGTCTAGTACTAATAACTTGATCAAATATAACATTATATCAGGCATAACCCAGATGTTGCGTAATACACATTGGGTTCATCAATAAACTAACTACTTGGTTACGTAATAGACTCAAGGTCGCGTTTAATAACTTCAACAAATTTAACATTACATCAGTACAACATTACATGATCCAAAATACTTCCAACAAAATAAACTCACAGTAATTAAATTATTCCTACCAACAACAAACCAATGTTCTCCTTCTCACTTCATCATCCAAGCTGCCACAAATCCGACAACGACGCACAAGAGCATTACCCACTTATTGACCCTCATTTCATTCATCTTAACCATCCTTCAAACTGTACAATTTACAGGAATATGCCATCCCTCCAGTTCAATCCCTCCATCATCATCATCTTCCTCATGAACATCCATTGCTAATATATTTTCATGTTCAACCACCTTTATCTGTAAAACGGTCTTTTCACACTTAAGAGCGCCTTTTTCACACTTCAAACTACTAATAAGGTCAGCAATCCTTCGATCTAGCATATCATCGTTACATTCCCAAAATTGACATCTTTTACTCTAATGAATTAAATGGGAAAATAATTTATTTATAAAATTAAATCCCTAAAATTAAAAAGAGGCGAATCTGTAAAATTCATCTTACCCTAGTTTGGAACATTTTGAGAAACGTCGACCAGCATTCACCGGAGTTGTAGCTGTAAATTGACAGGCAACCATGCCGCAGTGACAATTCTTTCTAGACTCAAAGGATGCACTCGGCCCTTGACTCATTTTCCTTCAATTGTTTGAGTAGTAATATTTTTTGAAAGTAAAAATTAGGGTTAAAATGCGATCAATTTTATTTTGAGATGGCAGGTAAAATGGGTAATTTAAAATGGGTTAATTTGAGTGGGTAAAAAAATATGGTTAAAATGTGATCAATTTTATGTTGATCACATGGCGGTCAAATGGGTAATTTTAAATGGCTCAAATGGGTAATTTTAACGGGTCAAAAAATCTATGGTTAGGGATATGCCACGTGGACATATTTTAATTTACTGAACAATACGAGCTGCCTGCCATCAACCACTAGTCGCTGATAAACTTCTTTAATAGTCTATAAACCCTGAACCGCAACCCTGGATATTCAACGCGAATCAATAGACTTCCTTAATGGGCGAATGTCAACTTGAGGTTTCGTCCTCAACTCTTATTGCGATCGAGGGTAAACTTGGTTGAGAATTCACAAAAATAAGGATTATACCACGTTCAACCTTGGTTTTATTTTATTTTATAATGTTTAAACATCATGAAACATTTAAAGTTATTATACATGGCGGTGTATTTCATACCAATAAGAGTTGGTCATTCTAGAACATGTAACAACTCAAGAAGTAAAACCCCTAAGTATAAAAGTGTTGTCTAGTGAAGTGTTGTCAACAAGTAATGCCTCTAAGTATGAATATTGTATATGGAATATTGGGTTGTAATATCAACATGTGTTGATATTAAGTAATGCTATGATCGATTATAATAGGTAATTAGTCTTCAAATTACATACATTTCCTTAACATTATGTTATAATAATATTCATTGACTATATAATGAAAATTATTTTTACCAATTATAGGCTTAGGTTGATACCGATATAATTGATATGTTATAGTAATCCATTTTATCCAATTCAAAGTTTGAAATTTGTTGAATTAGATGTTTACAACTTTAAGTTATTCACAAATAATAATTATTTTTTATTTAAGGTAACTAAATTAATACTTTACACTAACGAATAACTAATAATCGAGGAACTACCCTTATGCGGGAGATTCAAATAATTGGAAGACTAAAATTTATATCCTTTGAGTTGTATGTTTCTATTGGAACCTCTTTATTTCATTTTGGGGCATTTTTGCACTTAAGTGTTGTTAAATAGAAAAAAACAACCAAAGCATAAAAATAAAAAACATGGCAACAAAATCAAAAAAATAAGGCAGAAAATTGAATAGACAAAAACTTAAGTTAAATATTTTATTAAATAACTCCCGTCATAGCAACATACATTTTTTTTCAATAACTAAAGAAAAAAAAATTAAACTGTAGGGGGAGAAGGATCATGGGGAGGGGAATTTCCTGAGTTAACATAGTGGTGAATATTTGCACCGGCCGTACGAAGGAGAATCTGCAACATGCATGCGATACGGCAAATGTTCCTCTCTTGCCTCACCGTGTCTTCTTAGATCTTTCGGATGAGCCTATTCCCTGATGAAAATAACGTCCATGCTTGGCCTTGGCCTCGGAGACATTTATCTGTTAAGTGATTGGGCTATTTGGAAGAATGATGAATAAATATTTTCATTAGATCTAGTGTATTTATCAGCAGAATTTGACACTAAATGGTGCCTTTCCATATGACTTCTTGTAAATAACGTGACTGTTGAGAGTTTTGAGAAACGAATTGATGCTTTGAATCAGCATATTCGATGTATTTCAATTAATTAGACAAGTCCTTTTCATATTGGCTATCAGTGCTTATTAACATTAGACATTAAATTAACTACCTAAACCAGTGGTTGCTAATAGACTATCTAAACCGGCGCAACAAGTCTTGGTTAAATTGAAAATAACTCTTAATTAAATTGAAAATATCTATGGGGGATGATAATAGAACATTGGTTGATTACAAGTGGTTGACAATAGACAATATGGGTGGTTGACCATAAAATAGTACTCTATGAGACAACTTGGTCACATGACTCCTTCTTAAAATAAGGGAGGGTTCCCTCCCTGTAGATCATAGGTCTGTAATAGACAATGCTAGTGGTTGACCATAAAATAATAGTCTATGATGTACAATACATCAGTTGATAGTAGAAACAAGTCTAGTAGAAAAAATAAATGATTACAAACAACAAGTCTAGAATATTAAAAGAGTTAATTATCTTTATTACAACACCAGTAGCTAAAAGATCAAGAATGATGCAACAATACTTTACAAGTCATTTTCTTGTGGCCAAGTTCTTTGCAAATGGAATATTTATTTTTGCCTTTTTTCCTGCTGCCAGAAGAACTAGGTTCTAAAATGCTTGGACATCTCTTAAACTTCCTTATACCATTTGTAGGCTCGACATTGGGTGAAAGTATTTTTGTGGATTGAATCTCGTCAGGCACTACCCATTTCTCTTCTATAGGGATTTTGTGAATGGTTCCTTCATATGCAGCCAAGTATGTTGAAACCTTATAGAACGGTTAGGAGTGATCGTAAATGGAGGAACCAATCCCCAAAGCTCAATCTCAGAGTTGTCATTGCATGTGGGTAGGGTATTTTTTTTCAAATCAAACTCACAACAAGAAAATGTGTTCAAATCCAGATTAACTACTGCATCCTTGTCGTGCCCGACGATGCTAAATTGGTTATTCTCTAATTGATGCACCCGGAGTGCGTTGCCGACAACCATATTATTCCTAATCTTCTTTTCAGCAAAAGGAACAAAGAGGGTCAAAACATTTTTCATTTCATTACGCCTCTCCTTGAATTTTTCTGAAAACTTTCGAATAATATGAATGAATAGGCCAGTGATTGGGAAGTCTCTTTGATCGTTAAGCATTGCGTTAAACGGTTATGCAATATTTGTTGTCAACACGTCGTATCGGTTTACTGGAAAGAAGGCCCTAATCTACTTTTGGAACCCAATTTCATTCGCGAGGTAGTTAGCTACTTCCCTACTTTTATCACGCAATTGCTGAAAATGGTCAAAGAATTCCTTAGTACTGTATGACTGTGCAACAGAAAAGAAATGCTTAATAAAAATTCCACAATGAAACCTCTTGCGCATATTTTCAGTAATGTGACGCGTGCAAAGACCATGATGAGCGGCAGTAAAATTTTTTTTGAAGCCATTCCCAATAGATAGATGTCGATCAGAGATAATGCATAATTCATCACTATCGTCAACCTTCAAATCAACAATACTCCCTTCATTATAGGACATCATAACATGGTGATACGATTCCAACAAAGCATACCCCTCTTCCTGAGTACCTCTGATCATAGACTTAGCTATTTCACCTACCTTCTAGCTCCTCCAATAAGTAAGATTTTGATTAAAATCTGCAAACTTGGCATCCTTCAGATTTGACGGGGATGGGCCTTTGCTATTAACATACCGTTCCTGGTAATATGCACTCAAAGTCTTCGACAACGCGTTAGGATGACGGCTTCATATGTGTTGTACCCCGCATGTGTGCTCGCCATGGTACTTAGTAATATAAAACATATGAGAACTCTCATACTTTAAAGTGCATAACTTCCACGGGCAACTCATATCTCGTCATGCCACTGAAGTTAATTTACTACTACCCTTGCTCATACGAAACGTAAAATTCATTTTAACAAAAGCAATCTCCAACTGTTTTATTAGATTCAATTTGTTGTCAAAACATTTTTCAAGGAAAAAACATGTACCATCAGGGTGGCTGTGTTGTGTAACTAACTAGTCCACCAAGAATTCATCTCCAGTTGCCCGACTGACAATATTTGTGAGCTCTTTCGCTCCATCTGCTTCTTCCGGACCATACGAGTTCATTTCATTGTCACTAAAATCATGCAAGTCATCACTAAATCCATTGAAGCCATCTTTTACCATTCGTTCCTCCTCTACTTCTAAAATTAGTGGTTGTGTTGTTGTTGTTGGTGGTGGTGCAACTGTAACATTTGAACCTTGATGAGACCTTTCAACATGAACTTCAGTCCCTTCTTCAAACTCATTTTCAACCACAAATATCTTCAAGCAAGGCCTTATACTATCAATTGTAACACCAAGGAGGTACGATTGGAAATCATTGTCATTCTTAATGAAGAAAAGAGAAATCTTGTCCCTCTTTGGTGCAGAGCTAAGCATATATATAATATTCAAATTCTTCGGGAAACATGTTTGTTTTTCACGTTTAATGATGACATCAACAAATTTGTCAAATGTACAATTGCTAGGTATACAGATAGGTACTGTAACCTTTGTATAGGAATTCCAATTCCAACTAGTTGGCCCCTCAACCCATTCACCAGAATATAGACCGCATACTAATATATGATCTCCCATCAGTCTATTGTGAACCAGTGATCTATTCTAACAATGGTCTATTATACACCAGTGGTCGAGCATTGTGTAGAATATTTTGGCAGAAACCCAAATTAACAATGACGAAGAAGATGAGATGAAAGCACTTACCAGATGAAGTAGGTACACAATATACCACCTGGAATGAATTATCAATCAAATGTACTACCAATTTCTTCCCCAAATTCGACGATCTGAAAAACCCCCAATTTTTTGATTTCTTCAAAGTAAATGATAACTCAAAAGAATGAAGTTTTTAGAGGAATGGGGAAGAAGGGAGACGACCTCTGTGTGTTGAATGCAAGAAAATCAAGCTGCAATGGAGGAATCAACCGTGGAAAATGTGGATTGGAGAGGCAGATGAGGCGGGAAGGGATGAGATTTTCTTTTTTTCTTTTTTTAAAATCAGGTAATATTACATTTATATAGGTTGGGGCCAAAATGTAATAACTAAAACTTTAGGGATAAAGACTAAATTTTCCCTTTCACTTTATAATCTTACTTAACCATTAATTAAGCATGAACGTTAGTCCTACAATAATTAAACCTGATAGTCACTTGGCCAATTCAACTCGTAGATATAGGTAAAATACCTAGATTGCCACCTAAGCTTGTCCCCAAATCCCCGTTACACACTTGTAGACTACGAGAATCATTTTATACACTCAAGCTTTTACAAATGTATCTATTACACACCACTTTTGTGTTTGACCATTTCTTTTAAACAAGTATATCTCACACACCAATTAAATCGTGACACGTGTCATTAAGTTAAAACAAAAAAGAAAAAGAAACCCATCTTCTTCCTCGATGAAAACCAACTACCATAGTTGCTACAACCTTCATCTCAGTTTCAAGGTCAGAGAACATGAATACAAATCAACAACCAAAGTTTTCAACATCAACCTCACATTTCTTCAAGTTTAAGGCCCAACTAAAAAATTCAATGCACTCTTTTTCGGCCTTCTAAAACAAATTTCGATCCACTACTACTTAGTTCATCTCTAAATGAATTTCAATTGAAATGGAGCTTCTAATATACAACTAATTCAATCCCCGAACACCAATTTCAACAAACAACAACAATTTTAAATAATCAATTTTTGGGTCTTGCGTAATTTGTAGAAATAATTCGGATGAGAATAGGTGAAAACAAAAGATCTCAAGACGATTTTACCTTGAAAAAAACAAAATCCCAAAAAAGAAGAAGCAAAGGCCAGAGATAGGCGCAGAAAAATGGTAACGGTTCTAGGATTGAAGCGGGGTGGGGTTTTAGAGAGGATGAAGGGCAATATCTGAGAAAAAAATGCTCTGTAATGGATTTGGGATGAGATTCAAGCTCATGAGTTGAGGAGGAGGTGTTGATATTATTAGAAGTGTTCTTTAGGAGTATCAATGGAGGAATTGGCTGAAATTTGATTCATAAAAATGAAGAAGATGACTAAAAATGAAAAAACCTGGACATGTGGCGTCCAAATGAGGCTTTAAATACAAAAAAATATATAGTTCACGTGACTCATTTGTGTGTAAAATAAGCACGTGCTACGTAGTTAAAATGGTGTGTCATGCACACACTTTTTAAAGGTCGGGTAATAGGCGTGTAATAGGAATTTGGGGACAACCTAAGGTGTTATTTTATGTATTTTGCCCGTAGATATACCAATAAAATAGGCATACAACATAGGCAACACAACTTTATCAACCAAAAGGAAAAAAAACGAAACAAAATAAAAATTAGCCACCTCTGCCGGTACTATTCAAGAGCCCTCACAATCCTAGCAATTCCCAACCCTCAGAAATGGCGATCGCTAATATACAAAGATTTGCCTCCCAAATCGTCCGAAACCCATCTCTTTC
>AWOL01S0157314.1:0-18703 GCA_000715115.1 Nicotiana otophora
CAACGCAAGTGGTATCAATTTTAATGATTTTATCTGTATTTTGTTTTACTTATTATTTTTTTTTATATATATATATGTAGTAAAAGATTTGGACGAGGCGGTGTCATGTGACATCGCTTGGGTCCACGTAAATCCGTCCCTGCTTCCACCTAATTTCTTAACTAAGATTCGTAAGGGTGTAGTCTAATGGTCAATGAGTTGGAAGGAAACCTATGAGGTCTTAAGTTTAAATTGTTTAGAGTAGACCAAAAAATATTAGATGATTTTTTTTTATCTGTCTAATTTTTGGTGGACAAAGTTATGCGATACCTATGCTAGTGAAGGTAGTCAATATCCAGACGCAGGAGACCCGTATACCACCATTAAAAAAAAAACTTAAGAACTTAGATAACCCTTTTAATAAATATACATATTTTAGTATATATTTTTTTCCTTCAATTTTTTATATACGTATAGTCCAAGTTCAAGACACTGAATATTTTGTACTTGGCCCTATTACTACTGCAACTTTCCCTATTATATTGGTAGAGATGGGATTTGAGGCGGACGAATCGCCGCGAATGCTTCGGTGCACGTGGCATGTTATTATAGGCTCTGACAAAAAAGCAATCTTGGATTAAGGACAACATGGTGCCAGGTCAACCTAGGCCCTTGCCAATAATCTCTTCTGGATTTACTCGAATCCTGATAATATTGTTTATTTTTTCCTTCTAAAATTGGTACAATTAATCCAACTATAAATAAATGTTATACTTTTGTAGTTCTTGACTTCTTGTTTCGCGATTTGATCGTCTACTCATGATATTTAATGAAATATAGATTAGCATAGGCTGCTGCGACTTGCCACTCGGCTTAACTTTAATTTAATTATAAGTGGCTTAATGATGACAGCTAATCAATTTTAAAATAGTGTCCCAAGTTATTCCCTAATTAATTATGCCCGCAGGTTTCTTAAAACTGGAACTTTCTCCCTACAGTATTGATGGTTCTTACTTGCTTTAATTTATTAGAAAAAAAAAACATTTTTGAACCTACTGTCTTATCAAAAAATATACTTTCTTTTTCAATTCATGTGAACATATTTCTTTTTTAGTCCGTGCAAAAAAGAATGACTATTTTTCTTATTTGAAAATAATTTATCTTTTTGCAATGATTTATAGCCACACAAAATATATGTGTCTCATCTTACGCTACAAGTTCAAAAGTCTTCTCAATTTTCTTAAATTTTGTGCCGATTCAAATGAGTTCATGTAAATTGAAACGGTGAAAATATAGATTATCAAAATGAGCAATTTGTGAGTTTTGTTTTCTTCTTTTAATGTTCAAAAGTTGTGTATCATCAGACTATACATAAAGTTTGTTTGGTTCTATTTGGATGACACGATGGTTTCAATAAAAGCAGGGGCGGGTCTAATGGCCTTGAGGCCATTGCCTTAGTCCGAAAATACGATGGCCCCAAATTTATTTTAAATTTTTATTGTTATTATTATTACTATATACTATAATTTATATAAATAATTATTATAAAGAAAAGTATTACAATAATTTTTTTTATTATTTGAGTGAGGTTACCAATAAGTTCATTAATTAGGATAATTTTCTCACGCATTAATTAGTATATTTGCTTCACTCTTCAATTTTAATTTTATCCTTTTTATATAGAAATTAAGTTATATATATCGACAACATAATGAATTTCTTTTACAATCTTCTATGAAATTGCATGAACACAAAAGTATTCATGCACCGGTTTTCTTTTAGTGTAATTCAACGTAATATATTAGGTTATTTATAATTTATTTTAGATATTCACCAATAAGTACTACGAATTAATAGAATGAACTATAATTATCGATTAAATCGATCAGAAGGAGTAAATATTTTTGACACCGTTAATGCTCAAAACTTAAGGAAGCTATTATGTTATGTACGTTTATTTCTTTTTCTTGATTGTAATCATAGTCAAATCAAAATTTTCGCTTTGAATTCTGAACCTCAAAGTCCGATAATCCACCACTTTATTCTTTGTGCTTTTCTTCCTAGTTTTTTTTTGTCTTAAATGATTAATTTGTTATTTAGAAGCAAATTTTGTTGTAAGTGTAAAAATTTTATAGAATAAATTTAATGGTCTTTCAATATGATTTCGCCTTGGATCACAAGATCCGTTGAACCGCCCCGCATGAAAGAAGCCAAAAGGAGGAAAAACAAGGTTCCATTTTCCAAATAATTATCCAAAGGCATCGTCCCAGCTAAATATCTATGAATAACCTACCACTTCCTAGCTTTGGTTATATCTTTTTATCAATTTTCTTTCACTTTTTTGTCACTTTTACATCTTTTTATTAGCTTAAGCTTAATCAGATAAGGGTTATCCAACTTTTGGCCTTTTTTTAATTTCAACTTTTCGCCTGCTTGATGTATGCGAGGCTATTACTGATTAATCTCTTTATTTATATATATATATATATATATGTGGTAGCATAGTAAAAATAATAATTAACTTGCTATACTCACCGTAAAATACTATTAATTGGTAGACTAATTAAAATAATTACTTAACTAACTATTCGAAAACCAGCTTCAAGGCAAAATACATAAACAAACACTCTAAAAATAATTACTTAACTAACTATTCTTACACTAATAAGAAAATACATAGGCAAACATTCGAAATATATCTCTCACCATTTTACATGTGATCTTATTCGAGATTCCAAGAGCAAANGTAATATATTAGGTTATTTATAATTTATTTTAGATATTCACCAATAAGTACTACGAATTAATAGAATGAACTATAATTATCGATTAAATCGATCAGAAGGAGTAAATATTTTTGACACCGTTAATGCTCAAAACTTAAGGAAGCTATTATGTTATGTACGTTTATTTCTTTTTCTTGATTGTAATCATAGTCAAATCAAAATTTTCGCTTTGAATTCTGAACCTCAAAGTCCGATAATCCACCACTTTATTCTTTGTGCTTTTCTTCCTAGTTTTTTTTTTTTGTCTTAAATGATTAATTTGTTATTTAGAAGCAAATTTTGTTGTAAGTGTAAAAATTTTATAGAATAAATTTAATGGTCTTTCAATATGATTTCGCCTTGGATCACAAGATCCGTTGAACCGCCCCGCATGAAAGAAGCCAAAAGGAGGAAAAACAAGGTTCCATTTTCCAAATAATTATCCAAAGGCATCGTCCCAGCTAAATATCTATGAATAACCTACCACTTCCTAGCTTTGGTTATATCTTTTTATCAATTTTCTTTCACTTTTTTGTCACTTTTACATCTTTTTATTAGCTTAAGCTTAATCAGATAAGGGTTATCCAACTTTTGGCCTTTTTTTAATTTCAACTTTTCGCCTGCTTGATGTATGCGAGGCTATTACTGATTAATCTCTTTATTTATATATATATATATATATATGTGGTAGCATAGTAAAAATAATAATTAACTTGCTATACTCACCGTAAAATACTATTAATTGGTAGACTAATTAAAATAATTACTTAACTAACTATTCGAAAACCAGCTTCAAGGCAAAATACATAAACAAACACTCTAAAAATAATTACTTAACTAACTATTCTTACACTAATAAGAAAATACATAGGCAAACATTCGAAATATATCTCTCACCATTTTACATGTGATCTTATTCGAGATTCCAAGAGCAAAATAGGAATATTCTAATTTCTACGTACCACTGCACTATACTAGAAAATTTAACATAGTCATCAAATAACTTTAATCGCCGTTGAATATAATCCCGGCGGCGGCGGGGGCGGCGGCGGCGGCAAGCTATCCAGCAAATCGAAAGTGAGCATAGAATAAGCTCTTGGTCTTGCTACTAACCGTCGTAAATTGTTCACCGCCGGAAAAACTGGCTCCGGCTTCATCTCCGGCGTGCCGATATACTTAGCTTGCATGTACTTATGCTTCCTCCACGGAGCCATGTGCATCTTTTTTTCCTTCATACACTTCTTAGATGCACAACATAATATTTTTATGAGATTCCTAAGCCTCTCAATTTTTCCTACGTATACTTCTGGCAATTGTTTCACTAGACCATTGTACTCTTCGTTAGCTCGTGCCATCTCGAATTCTCCTCTGAAATTCAATTCTATGATCACCTTCATTATTTCTCCCTTTTTTGAAATTGGATTCTGCACCACTTCCATATATGTGTGTTCACCTTTAAGCCCAAAAAGAGAAATATAATAGTTCAGTATTTTTCATTTTTTCCTTTCTTTCTATTTTTTTTTATTTAAAAAAAAAAAAGAATTAACGACGAATTTTTCTGTTTACTGTACAATTTATTCGTCGTTAGTTCTTGTATTCTTAGTAGTTTAGAGAAATGTGAAGTGTTTGAGACGGCATACCTGAAGGCATTTCGCGCGAGCTTTTCCACTTAGACTTGCAAATGAAGCAATTATAACCTGCGTTTCTAAGGCGTTCGGAGATTTCATTTTGTGTACATTTCCTACAACTATCGGCTACCATTTTCTTGCAGTTGCAATTGATGCCTGTTGATTTCAATTCTTTTAGAGCCTCCTTTGTAGCTTTTCTGACTATTGATTCAAAAGAAGTTGTCCTACACAGTGTTGTCTAAAAACAAAAACAAACAAATATTAAAAAACAAGATTTATATAGTAAAAAGAAAAAGTTGCCCGTAAGGGTTGGCTAAGTCGGGATGAGTGGTATACATCAGCAGCCACCTTAGTCATCTTAGTCAAAGCTCGCCGTACCGAACTTGTATAGTGAACTTACAACTCATGTGTAGTTTGCGAGCTATTACACAATGAGCAGATTCACCCGAAAGGTAGCGGCTGAGAATTTTTCTAGATATTTAAAAAAAAGAAAAAATGTAGTCAAGTTGAATAAGGATCTTACGTGAAGAAGCTCCTTTTGTGATTCCCAAAACGCCTTGTTCTCCTCACTATTGTTTACATTTTCATCCTCCTCCTCATGCATTATCTCTCCACTACTATAGCTAATGCTCGAATCCAACGAACATTCCGACGAGTGAAACTCGAGGCCTTCATCTAAGAACCCAAATATCAATTCACATATGCCTTCGGGTTCATCGGATTTCTTGACAAAGTAACCTAATTCCCGGCCGTTCAACGGGATTTTAGACGATTTTCCGGCCATGTGCTTACAACTATACCTTTCTAAGACTAATTTTTCTACTCAACTAGGCTATCTACCTATGATTTTTTGTGGCAACGAGTTGTTTGTTCTTATAAAGTGCAGCATTAGGACCCACAGGAACCCACTTGATCCAGGTGGACGAACTGTATTCCGCGGATATGACTGTCGATTTTCACTTAGTTTTAGGCAGGTTATCATTATAGGATGAGTTTAATTTATACGCATTTATAGATTTGACACTGTAGACTAATTTTAAATTGACAAAACAAACGCACGGGAGAGATGTTGGGTATATACGTTAATAAGCGTTAGACCTTAGTGACGATTTTAAAATCATGCGAGCCTAGGTCCAAAGAATAGTGGGCTGGATTGTTACAATAGTATGTTTATGTTATTAAAATAACTTGACCTACAATTACAGTTAATTATGAATATGAGTCTGAAATTGTAACTGGAAATGTAGAGGAGAAAAAAATGCGCTATAGTTGGTAAACCACAGTATAGTGTAAAATAAAATTTGCAACTTGCAGCAGTGTAGCTTTGAGAGGATTAAGGTTGATCATGTATAGCTGGATTCTCTAATACTCGTCGTCGATCAGTCGTCAGCTTGGAGATTTGACTATTAATTAAAAGACTCCACAAGGAAAAACATTGGCAGACAAATATTAATTAAGACCCTTGCTGAGTTAATCTACTTCACCATGCTGGCAATGAAGTATTGTTTTTATTGTTTTAAGATTCATATTTTAATTATTGTTACTGAAAATATTCTCGTTATTTTGATATGCTATTAAGATTGATGATTAATTCAAACTGACATAAACTCACGTATTTAATTTGAACCGAAGTACTGTTGGAATTATATCCAAAACTAAAGAAAGCACGGCCGACAAGAATTTTGCATTAAGTATTTTAGATGGAAGTTTTAATCATAAATTTGGTCAAAATAGCATGCATGGGCTAGTTAGTTTTGGACCGGTAATTAAAACTAATTAGCTACAAATATAATTGAAAAATAGTTACTATTTAATGCGGAGATAAAATATGAACAAAAATACTCTTAGCTGAAATACAAAAAAAATCCAGCATAATATGTTGGAATATGAAACTCCTGCATACAAAACTCCAGTGCATTGTGCTAGAGTTCAAACTTCAAAGGCACTCGTATGCAAATTCCAGCATATTATGCTAGAGTTCACATATAAGATGTTTTGAACTCTAACACATTATGCTGAAATTTCATATGTAAAAAGTTCGAATTCCAACATATATATATTACGCTGGAATTTTTCGAATTTCAGCTTAGGGTATTTTTGTCCACAATTTATTACTGCCTAAAAAGTGATTAAATTTTAATTAATTTTAAAACAATGACTAATTTTTAATTAAATATTATAAATCAAGTTAATTTTGAATTTCACCTATAAATTTGTCATAAAACCCCCTTGTCCTCTAATACTATTTTGCCCTAGAGTTTATTCTTGAAGAGATCCGGACAATGTGGAGAATATAGAAACCATAGCTTCTGATATTTATTTTACTGTTGCATCTGTCATGGCAATCAGCAAATAGGGAAAATATATAACTTCACCCAATCGTATGGCCGATAGCTCTATATCTTGGAACCATCGGCGAATAATTTACTCGGGTCCATGTACTCCAGCAATTTATACATACTTTAGCAGAAAAAGGACAATAATAATAAAGAATGAAAAAGCAGAAAAGATTGGTATATGCTATTTTGTCCTTAGCTTAGTTAGGTTTATTGATGAATATGAACCGGTCCATCATCGTTATATTGGACAAGATTAAGCCAATTATGTCCATGCTTATCCTAATTTGTCTCTGACATATCTAGGTCACGAGTTTTACCCGTCGAATCAATCACTAATATTTATATTAGAATAAACGGTCTAGCTACATCACACGATTCCTTGAAAATGCAATCGTTTTCTGAATTTTGCGTGAACACGAAAGAAACTTCTTGTGCACCGAGCTCTGTGATCGGGTGTGCGCCTTTTGGAAGATACACACATCAAGACCACTTCATTGGTCTATATACCTTTTTCTTTTTTAACCGATGTATCTTATTGAAAGTAATAAAGGTGTTTAAGTAGTATCATTGGTCTATATTTTTTTTATTTTTTTACTTTTTTTTAAAAAAACCAACACCCAGGCTATACTGACCCGCGGTGAAGGAAGGTTTGGCAGGACCCCTACCTGTCTATATAATTATCCAAAAAATTACACGTAGGAGGACATAAACCTTAGCCTCCAATATATTACTAATGGAATATCCTAAGCAATAATTTTCTGCTTTGTGGAGTCAACTCGTCTTCCCCGAAGCGGAGGAGTGAGGGCTATACCTCTAGTACATTTTGATTGAACAGTAAAATAAAGACTGAAAGAGGACTCCTCTCCCATATTACAAGATTGCGTTGTGCTTAGAGATAACAATAGTTGACAGGAAATGTTAGCCATTATTAAATAAGAACTGCCCTTTTTTGTTTCTAATTCTAAAATGAACATAGCCACTACGATCATTCTTCAGTAAAGTTTTAACACTTCTAGTTCTAGGTAATGAGATAGCTTGATTGAAGAACATCTTTTGTCTGATAGCAATTCCCATATTAGCCAGGTGGTCGGCTACAAAATTTGATTCTCTATAACAATGAACCATTGGTCTATATTGAACAACTTGATTGTGAGAGTTTTTTGGATGATGTTTGTTACTCCGAGGGTGGGGCCCCCTTTCTCTTTTTCACTATGTCTATTCCAAATAGTAGTCGTATTAGCATAGGTTGATGTAGAGTTTTAAGTTCTAAAGGTTAGATATTTAAGTTTTGTAGTATTAATTGAACTCGTTTTATCTTTAAAATCATGAGTTTATATTTATTAGTTAATGTAATTTTTACTTAATTTTAATATAAAATGTATGCACCGCACAAAAAAATTGAATTCATATAAATTCGGTATCGAGAGGCTACATCCATCTCTGATTATTAGTGAACGAAGTTCATTTCAAAATATTTGAATTTTTGAAGAAAATAATTTTTTAAAAATCTGCCCTCATCGTTTCAGCTAGTAGCTAGATTGATAACTACGTGAGATATTTAAGGGTGTGAAAAAATCTTAAGATTAAAGACAAATTATATAGACTGGGTGGAGTATCTAAATGAACTAGGCTTAGGCGGGTTTGTCCATAAAAAAATATTCTTTTTTTCAAAAAAAATTTCAAAAATGTGTTTGTCCATTTTTCTGAAAAAAAAATAGAAAATGTGTTTTTCAAAATCTACTTTTTCAAAATTTTCGAAAAAACTTTTCTACCCGTTCATAAAACTGCAATATTTTTTTCAAGTAAAATACATGTACAAACCTAATTTTAAATTCCAAACATAATTTTTCAACTTAACTCTAAATATTAAATTTTTATGTCGTAACGTCTACTTAATATTTTTTTGTTTTTTCACCAGAATGCCATACAACGTTACGTTCTTATTATTTTCATTTTTCAAGAAAAGAGATTGCATGTTGGTAGGGAAGCAAGTGACGTAATTATTTCTGTAAATTAATTAGTAGTATGATATATACTGGTATCTGGGAAGCATCAACTATGTGAGCGGCTTCTATTTTGTTTTGCTTTTTGAATCCTTAGACTATTCTATAAAATGCCTTCAGCATATTCTTGTAAACCAATCAGTGATGACTTCGCCAGCTAATTTTCCACCCTCCTACTTTCTTATTCTTATCATTAGTAGAGTCAAATCTACTACTTAAATTTAAAATATGTCGAGTTGGTAACAGAGAATACATTTATTATTTATGTCCCCCACTCACGTATATTGGTAGATCCTCGCCTAATGGGTCTTCTCAAGAGTCATAAATGCGACCATCTTTCTTTCTTTCTTTCTTTCGCATGAATACCAAAATTCTTCCAACAAATTAAACAACTGAGTATTTTTATTGCAGAATGCAATCACTAGTACTTATTTATGATTTTTGTTAAATATTGTGCAATCACAACTTGTCCAGTAAATTAATTAGACTAATTGGCTTCATATCATACAACAGTTGGCATTGTATATTAATTCATCGTACTAGCTAGGTTTCGGAGCAGTGTAATTAGTATGATACTGGTATCATGTCTAGTTTTTCCCAGGTCGTACGTAGCTTGTCCTATAAAATGTTTTTGGCATATTCTTATATATGGGCCAATCAGTGATGAACTTTACCAACAAACTCCCTTTCCTCCTGTTTTTTCCTATTGGTAGAGGTGTATTTTAGGAGTCCGGAACCAAAACGTGGGAAAAAAATTGGTGACCATAATATATATAACGCCATTTTATAAGGCGCTATACCTTAACAACCATTTGCCCAGTTAAGTGTAGCGCCCTTTTTTAAGGCGTTATGTTTGAACTCAAATGTGCGGGAAGGTATAGCGTCCTCACTTAAGGTTCTATAGTATAACGCCCTTACCTAAAGCGCTATACTTACATAAATAATCGTCCCTTCCCCTTCAGCTTTTTCAGGTCGACAAGACAATACACATAACGTGGTATTTCACCACGCTATGTTTCGCGTGATAATGATTCATTCGGGTATAAAACAACCTCTTAAAGTGAACTAAGTCATCTGTATTTCAAAGATCTTTTGAATAAATATTACAACATCCATTTAAAAAATGCCACTAACATTTAACAAGTGGTTCAAAAAGAGGCAAAAGATTCCCACGGAACAGATCCTCATGGAACACGTCTTAACACTATCGATCCCTACCTTGATAAAAATATGCTAGGTTGCTACACTGACTTGGTTGATGACAAGTGGTATGCTGTTCTGCGTATCTTGAAAATAACGCTTATCAATATACACACTGATCTCAAAGTTGCAGGGCACATTATTGAGGGCGAAGCGCATTCTACAAAGCCTGAAGGTATGCAAATTTGGGACGAAAAACTACAATGGGTTCCCCTTTACTCAAAATGGTGTGATTACGAAGTACTATGTTGCTGGCATGGGCTTGTTATGCCACAAGCACTGTCTGCAACCTTCCAAACAAACACACAGAAAGATGAACCAGAAGTGATTCGACATTTGATGAAGGAGATTCTAGAGATGGAAAAGGCACTAGCTGTTCATCATGCAATGGATGATCTTAACTTCCTGGGAGGAACGAAGGCTCAGTACTGGGATTTATTAGAAAATGATAAAATGTATAGAGACAATGATTATCCTGTTTTCCCAACATTTGTCGAGTGAGAGGGATAATCTAAGTTTCTACCACAGACGTTGGACGTAGGAGTCCCATATTGTTGTAGAAATCAAGCAATTGGTCTTCTTGATGATAACGATGAAATGCGAGAAATGTGTGTCAACTAGGGCCTAGATTACGATGCCCTCGGTCCCGAAGGGTACGTACACGATGTTGACGGAGAAGATGAAGACAGTGATAATGAAATAGTGCCAGACAACGACGATAATGGCGAATGACAATTATTGTTTTTCTTGGGGTGTATGTTAAATTGTTGTACTGAAGTATTAATGCTAAATATCAATAAGACTTAACACCAATGGAAACATAATTTTATTTCATACATTCTGCAAGATTAATATATACATACACTTATTACAATAAATTATTGAAATACAACACTACAGGTATCCTTGATAATTGGGCATATTGCATGAACTTCCACCGGGGGCTGAATTACAACTGCTACCAAAACCAGCTGAAGGACATTTACGACGGTCGTATCCTGTTTGCGAGTATATGCCACATTTACGTGCATAAATGGTATCACCAACATCCATTTGGTTCCATATACACGTTCTTTTCTACACTTGTCGTTGATGCAAATACTCCTTGTTACACACCATTTTAAATGGTTCCGACGGCCAATAATACTTAGCACCCACTGGCTGTAACTGTCCACTATAGGTGTTTAAGTATGCAACAACACTATATTCTTTATCAGCGTAGCTGGTTGCCGCGAAACCTGTATGTTGAAAGTACTTCATGGCATATGAGCATGGCATGTGGTAGATGGACCATTTCCCACAAGAGCATAACCTTCTGGCTTCATTTACGGTGTGTATTATTTCCCCAATTTTGATGGATAGCGGTGCGAACTTCAAAAATATTTCGCTCGTTGCAATACTGTAAATATGAATGCCAATGTGCTCGCCTCCTGTATTTCTCAAATCTTTTCATTGGTATTGGCATAAATTCAACACCCCTTTCCATCAATGACGATGCACCTCTAGCCCTTTCAATAAACCTCTCTGCCATCTGCTTGAATGACATCTGCACCATGGCAGTGACATACAATTCACGTGCAGATTTCAATAATCCGTTGAAAGACTCTAACACATTTGTAGTCAGAATTACCCATCTTCTGCCACCCTCCGCATGCAAAGTCCACTTGTCAAGCTTATGTCGCATCAACCAACGATAGGCTCCTTGGTCCTCCTGTCTGATCGATTCCATGCGCCTCCTGAATTTACACTCTTGGTGATCTGTTGCAGCCATCCACATTAAATCATGCAAATCCTTGTGGGGATGTGCCTTCTGGAAATCGGCCTTCAGGTGCCTCGCACAGTAACGGTGGTAGGCATATGGTTCCTGCCATGCATGCAAATTCTGTACAGAACATAAAATACCGCCATGACGATCAAATATTAGACAAATACCTTAACGTTGTCTGACAAAGTGCTCCTTCAAGTGGTTCAAAAATAGTGTCCACGTCTCTTGGCTTTTATTGGCATAAATAGCAAATGCTAGGGGAAATATACTTCCATTAGCATCTACTACAACGACGATCAACAACTTAATATCATACTTTCCATAGACATGAGTGTCGTCTATGGATATTACCGGCCGACAATGCACAAAACCATCAATTGCTGGTTTAAATGCCCAGAACACAAATCTGATTATATGTTATGGTATTCCCGAAATCCGCTCAAGCTTCCATTCAACAACAGTCCCGGAGTTAAAGTGTTGCAATGTGGCCATGTACCTGAGTAGAGATGCAAAGAACTTATCCCAGTTACCATAAAATATTTCAAACGCACGTTTGTGCCCGAGAAATGCCTTTCTTTTGGTAATGTGTCACAAACCAATTTACCCTCCGTTGGGTATCGTGATGGAACCTAGTCTTAGGGACTAATAAGCCTAATATTTACTGAATAACAACCATAATAAATAACATCTAACAACTTGAAATGGAATTCTTTAAAAAAAGAAATTTACAATTCCCAAAACCGGTAGTACAAGTCATAAGCTCTACAAAGTTTACTATAATTTACTAAATAAAACTGTTTGAAATAAAGTAAACAGTGTGAATACAAATCAGAAGGTAACCCCGAAGCCTGCGAACGCAGCTACAGGTTTACCTTGAGACTCCACAACAGCAATACACATAGCTAGCTAATGCTCAACAGAATTCGAAATACCTGAACCAGCACAAAAATGTGCAGAAGTATAGTATGAGTACACTACGGCGGTACCCAGCAAGTATCAAGAATAATCTCAGTGGAGTAGTGACGAGGAACAGTCAAGACACCTACTGGACTAAATAACCTGAACAAAGTATAAGTATAGAAACAACAGAGTATAATATCTACATAGGGACTACGTGATATGACTAACAATACAGTAATTTCAATAGGAAAGGACAACAACAAATATCATCGGAATACCATAATAATGACACAAAAGGGTGAACGTAAACACAACCTAAATCCGAAATCACAGATATAACAAGGACAATTAATAACTCAGCAACAAAGACAACTTTCACATCAGGTTTTAGTCAACAAACTCCATGAGGTACCGAACCTCGGACAAATCACAACTCACGGGTCTCAATACCTAAACCCTAACACTTGGCATCCTGTACCCTCATTACACCTCATAACCGCACTGACGACTCGCGTGCCAAATAGAGACATTCTCACATAGAAGGAAAGTAAACAAGGGTGTATATCTATACTCAACAATATCAAGAAAACCTCTTATCCGATAAGAGTGCTTAACTACGCGTATGCTTGTGCAAGTATCCTAATATAGTTCATACCAGCTAGTGAGCATAAGGGAAAAGAATGGACAGCACGTAAAATGTTTTCTCCCAACTTTCACAAGATAAAGCTCACATAGATAAGTGTACCACTACATGATTATCAACAACAAGAATGCTCCCAGACCATCACAAATCATCACAAATCAATCTCTAACATAGCCCACCTTGTCTCGCCACATGTGCAATAGTAAAGTAAATGCCCTCCTTGTCTCGCCACACGTGCATAATAATGTTCCTACCTTGTCTCGCCACATGCGCAACCCATATATATATATATATATATCCCGACTTGTCATGCCGCATGTGCAAATATCAATAGTAACAATAGTACGACAGAAACCTCGTGTAATACCATAACAAAGAGATGTCAACAAAGGACACTCCCGAGATACCGTCTCATAGTCCCAAAAGTAGATATGCAAGGCAGGGGGATCTCCCGAGGTACCGCTTCGTAGTTCCAAAGTAAATATGCAAGAATAAAAAGTACAACAACAACAATAACACTAATACAAGGGTACGACAAATAAATCAACTCAGAAATTCCAGAACTCAAGAGAACGGAGGAAATAAATTCACAAGGAGTGGCCACAATAGAGAATGCAGTCATAATAAGAACAACTCAATAAGAAAGGAAATATTATGTAACAATGGTCCACAATGTACAGTTTGACAACGAGGGAGCTAACGCAAGGCAAATAATTCCAAATAAGGACAAGTTGACTCAAATGTAGGATATCTAACTTCTTTTAAGTTTGGGAATTAAGAAAGAGATACAACAAATTCAATTAGGGAAAAGCAGCAGAAAGATAATCATAGCCTCAATTAAGAATGAACAATTACAAAAGAGATAATTATAACTTCAGACAAAGATAAGCAGTTAGGGGAAAGATAATATGACAATAGAAGAGATAACAATTTCGGTTAAGGCACAAATGACTCAAATAAGCCTCAAGGACGGATCATGAAGCAATTAATTCTAATTAAAGCAGGTAGAGGTGAAACTAGTAATTAGGAGATGTATTCATAACATAACAACTGCATAATTAGTGAATACAATGACCTAAGAACCCTGAAAGGCCAATTTTCCACAAATAAGTCCGAGCACGCACTCGTCACCTCGCGTACACGGACTACAATTAGTATAGAAGACTCATATCCTAAGGGGTAGTTCCCCCATACGAAGTTAGGCAAGATGCTTACCTCAAAGAAGACAGACCGATACTCAAAAATGAACTTCTCGGGTGAAATGACCTCCGGGCGGCTCAAATCTAACCAAAATAACTTCAAATCATAAATAAAACTCATAAGAAACTATTCCGGATCATAAAGCCTCAATCTTTATCAAAATCTAAAAATCGACCCAAAAGTCGACCCCCGGGCCACCACCTCGGAACCCGACAAATTTTTACAAAATCTGAACACCCATTCCGATACGAGTTCAACCATACCAAAATCATCAAATCGATACCATTTCGTCCCTCAAATCATGACTTTTTATTTTGAAAATGTTCTTCAAAAACCACCATTTTCCTCAACTCAAAACACAAATTAAATGATAAAAATAAAGATAAAAATATGGAATATATTAAATTCTAAGTGAAGAACACTTACCCAATCGATTTGCTTGAAAAACCCTCAAAGAAGCTCCAAAAACCGAGGTCTAAAACTCAAAATATGGTGCAAATGGACAAACCCTCGATTATAAACCTTCTGTCGGGGTGTGACCGCACCTGCGACATAATTAGCCACTTCTGCGCAACTGCAGGTGCGCACGTCCAAAGCACATTCTCCGCATTGGCGGAGGCTGCCAAGTCCAGCTCTTCTCGCACCTGCACCTCCATGTGCGCACCTGCGACCATCGCACGTGCGCCCAAGGTCCGCAGGTACGATTGCACCAGAACTCAGACCTCTTCACAACCACGAAAACCATCCGAAACTCGTCCAAAACACACCTCGAGCCCCCGGGATCCCGTCTAAGAATACAATCAAGTTCCATAACCTAACACGGACTCGCTCGAGGTCACAAATCACATCAAACAACGATGAAATTATGAATCGCACCATGAATCATCTTATGAACTTTCAAATCTTCCAACTTCTAAAACCTGCACTAAAACATATCAAATCAACCCGAAATGACATCTAATTTTTCACACAAGTCATATTCAATATTACGGACCTACTCCAACTTCCGAAATCAAAATCCCACCCCGATATCAAAAAGTCCACTTCCGGTCAAAATCTCCAAAAAATCAATTTTCGCCATTTCAATCCTAAATGAGCTACAGACCTATAAAACACAATTCAGACACACTCCTAAGTCCAAAATTACCCAATGGAGCTAACGGAACCGCCAGAACTCCATTTCGGAGTTGTCTTCACACAGTTCCAACTACGGTAAAAAAAACCCAAGAATTAAGCTTCCGTTTTAGGGACTAAGTATCCCAAATCACTCTGAATCATCTGGTAATTGAATTCAACCACGCACGCAAATCAATACACATAATACGAAGTTGCTCAGGGTCTTATGCCACCGAACGAGACTTAAATTCTCAAAACGATCGGCCGAGTCGTTACATCCTTCCCTCTTAAACAAACGCTCATCCTCGAACGTACCAAGAATCGCCTCAAAGTCTTCAAATCACTGAAAGCACATATCCAACATAAACCCGGGGGTGACCAATCTACATAAACCTGACGACACCATCTCAATTGTAATTTATCCTTTCTACCAGGACCGATAAGCCTTAGAGTCAGAATTCTCACCTTCCATTCATCTCTAAAAGACCCGATGCTAAATCCATACCCGATATCAGTCTCAACAAGCTGTAACAACTCATGCCTACACCCACAAGGTACGACCACTCAACATGACACACCACACATAGGCCCATAATAACATATCTGATCACAATAGCTGCCTGTAATCAAAACCATCAATGGCAATTAGCCTTATATCCGTTAGAGACCCGTTTCAAACCTCCACAACACTGACAATGATGCAAAAAGCACAGATACCTCATAACTTTACACCCGGATCAACAAGTCACAACTAACACCACCGGGCACACACCCTGCAAGCTAAAACTCAAGAAGCACGTAACAAAAAATGACCGAATATGTAAAGAGAAACATATAAGAGAAATATCAAACAATGCCCGAGAGGCACAACTCTCTATGAGTACCACCCTACAAATCAATTTAAGGTAAAAATTAAAGTATATAAACAAATCACAAGGATCTCATCCTGATATAACTTCCACCGCGGCATGCAGCTCGGCTCAAACATATCAAATCACATGGAATCGCGAGGGTCTCACCCTCAACTCTGAATCACAAGTCGAATACACATCATACCGATTGAAATCTTTCACTAACTCAATTTTGCCAATAAAGTCACAACACTTACTGGACTCTCACCCGGTAGAGTATCAAATTACAAGTCGTAATCAAATTACTCAGGAATCACATCAAACCTGCCATAATAGACAACATGAATTCATTTCTAGTCTCGTAACTTTCAATAATGACTTAAAACAACGATAGACACGGCTATCACTCATAGAATCTCCCAACAGGGGCAAACACATATGCAAAATACTAAGTCATGAACTCACCCATAGGTGGAGCAACAAATAGGGGACTCACATCGATAAGCAGAACTGAAACAAAATACGAATAGTGCCCCTCTATAACAAATGAAAATCATACATGTATGGAATCATTTGGCACAACGGCCTCAAGCCTACTATATGAACCACATCAACGGGCTGGGTCTTTCCCTCTTGGGCGCCCTCTACTCGCCTGAATACTCCGTTGTGACACCCTGTGGCTGGTATCTCCACACTCAAAGCAACCTCTCTGCTTATGTGGCTATGGAACTGTGCGGTACGGGTACTCTGAGACCTATGAGCACCTGAAACACTGTGCAAAGCGTGAAGTGCAAACTGAAATGGCTGACCCACAAAACCTCTACCATGTCATACCCTGTCTCCAAAATAAGGACCAGTAGATATCTCCGATCTACGAGGCCTCCTCGCCTCTCTGTCCTCTATCTCCTGACCTCGCCTGTCCTCTTTCTCATGGCCCCGCCTGTCTCCTCTATCTTGATCCCACATGCCCCTACTACCTGTTAAAACGAAACATCCGATACTAACTCCCGAGCCATGCTGAACCGAATATCATGCATGAGCCCCTAAATGAGTCTACGGACACGCTCTCTAACTGTAGTGACCAAAGAAGGTGCATGTCTGGCCAAATCACTGAATCTAACGACATACTCTGACACTGACATAGTGCCCTGGCGCAGCTGCTCAAACTCCGCGCGCCATGCATCTCGAAGGGACTGAAGTACAAACTCTCTTAGGAACGTCTCTGAAAACTAAACCCATGTAAATGAAGCTGACTCGGCCGGGCTACCCAACTCGTATGCCCATCATTACTGATAAGCCGCTCCCTTGAGCTCTGCCTCAACCCCTAGCGACATCTGCTCCGGGGGTAACGTCATCTGTAACTGCAGCTCGTGACCTCACCATCTGTAAGAGAATGGAATGATAAAAATTCAACTTCGAGATCAATGAACTCGCACGATAGGAATGAAGGAAGCGAAACTGTCCTAATAGTTTCGTAGCCTCTCGAAGATAAGTACAGATACCTCCGTACTGATCCACAAGACTCTACTAAACTCGCTTATGACTCGAAGCACCTATGAACCTAGAGCTCTGATACCAACTTGTCACGCCCCAATTTCCCCTCCGTTGGGTATCGTGATAGAACCTAGTCGTAGGGACTAGGTAAACCTAACATTTGCTGAATAACAACCATAATAAATAACATCTAACAACTTGAAATGGAATTCTTTAAAAAACAATTACAATTTTCAAAACTGGTAGTACAAGTTATAAGCTCTACAGAGTTTACTACAAATTACTAAATACAACTATTTGAAATAAAGTAAATAGTGTGAATACAAATCAGAAGGTGACTCTGATGCCTACGAACGCAGCAACAGTTATACCTTGAGTCTCCACAGCAACAATCCGCACGACTAGCTAATGATCAACGGACTTCGAAATACCTGAATCTGCACAAAAATATACAGAAGTATAGTATGAGTACACCACGATGGTACCCAG
This sequence comes from Nicotiana otophora, assembly GCA_000715115.1. Classification (NCBI taxonomy): domain Eukaryota; kingdom Viridiplantae; phylum Streptophyta; class Magnoliopsida; order Solanales; family Solanaceae; genus Nicotiana; species Nicotiana otophora. Next base: position 18,373 of record AWOL01S0157314.1, read on the forward strand.
TAAGTATCAAGACTAACCTCAGTGGAGTAGTGACGAGGAACAGTCAAGACACCTACTGGACTAAATAACCTGAACAAAGTACAAGTATAGAAATAACAGAGTATAATATCTACATAGAGACTGCGCGTTATGACTAACAATACAGTAATTGTAATAGGAAAGGACAACAACAAGTATCAGCGGAATACCATAATAATGACACAGAAGGGTGAACGTAAACACAACCTAAATCCAAAATCAAAGATACAGCATGGACAATTAATATAGCAACAACGACCGCTTTCACATCAGGTTTTAGTCAACAAACTCCACGAGGTACCGAACCCTAACA
>AWOL01S0157333.1:6480-16612 GCA_000715115.1 Nicotiana otophora
GGAGAAAGATTCATCAGACTAAGATATCTATCCTCGGAGAAAGATTCATCAAACTAGGTTTTATTATTTGTTATCTTAGGAGAAAGGTTCATCAGACTAAGATTTTCATCCTAGGAGAAAATTCACCAGACTAGGTCTTTTTTATCTTAGAAGAAAGATTCATCAGACTAAGACATTTTTTTTAATCATAGGAGAAAGATTCATCAAACTAGTTTTATTTTTATCTTAGAAGAAAGATTCATCATACTAAGATTTCTATCCTAGAAGAAAATTCATCAGACTAGGTTTTCTTATCTTAGGAGAAAGATTCATCAGACTAAGACATTTTATCCTAGGAGAAAGATTCATCATACTAGGTTTCTTATCTTAGGAGAAAGATTCATCAGACTAAGACCTTTATCCTAGGAGAAAGTTCATCAGACTAGATTTTCCAATTTATTATCTTAGGAGAAAGATTCATCGGACTAAGATTTTTAATTTTTTTATCTTTTTTTTAATCACTTTCCTTGCGCTTCTTTGTTCCTGATTCAAACAAAGAAAATTTTGTCAGTTTTGAAAGTGGTGGTCGGTTTGTGGCCTTGATGTCTTTGGAAGCTTGGCCTTGTGCCCATTCGCCTCTGGAAGACCGACTGCATTGGTAATTGGTTGGACTGCTGGGAGACTGTTGTTGATTTCAAGGGACCTTTACATTCTGTATCAATCCTGATTATTTCGCTTTCAATGCCATTGGTGTTTTGTGGCTCAATCAGCCTTATCCCAACTGGAGATCTTTGCTTAGGTGACCTTTTCTGATATCTTGAACGGCTTCTTGCTTTTAGGCAATTTGTTTGTCTGAGAGAATCACAACTGGTAAGTGCCTTTTGTACGATGTGCACACCTCATAGTCCTTGTTAGGTACTATAGAGAATCCCTGATTAACTTCGAGGTTATCTTCACTTGCTTTAGCCAAATGGGTTGACAAAAGTCTTTTAGGGGGGAGCCTTTGCATGAATCCTCAAGGCATGTAGACTGTAACAACAGAGTATGCTGGCCAAATTGACTTTGTGTAACTGAAAAACTAGTAGCAGATTTTAAAATCTTTTCTTGCTTATTTTGACATGGACTGACTCAGAGTGAAAGACACAATGATGCAAAAAAATAGTATTAATAAGAAATGCCCCTGTCGAGAAGGACAGAAGGAAGGGTTTTTTATTTTTTTCAATAGCTAGCCTTAATGATCATGATATGCATTTTGGACTCAACGGCCTGATTTATTAAACTGGTCTAATCTTTCCTTTTACTATTCCTATAACCTTTGAAGTCGGGCTTGTTCGTGCCAATTCTTTGCATCAGCTTCACGACTCAGTTTCGACTAGTGATGCCCCGAGGAGTTTTCACCAACAAGTCTCTCTCATTTATTTATCTTTACTTGCTGTCGCCTTACAGTACCCATGGGGGTTTTCTCTAATAAGACTCTCTCACTTTTCTTTTTTCTTTTTATTTCCCTTTTTTTTCTTTTGTGAGCAACTTAAAAGTGTTCTATGTCGTGTGACAACTGCTGCTCATTGCATGCGTCTCTTGGCATTCTTGAAGGCATATCAGTAGGTCATTATTTGGAAGGTTTTTGGATAGAGTTGGAAAGAAAGGTCGGCATGAAGGCTCAAAGTAGACTCAATGAAAGGTTGTAGACTTACAACTCTTGGAATCGACTCTTTTAAAAGTGAAATAAAATCTTTGCCCTAGTTTCAGATACAAGGAATTTTTTTTTATTTTTTATTTTTTTATTTTTTTGAATTCTTATTTGGTTAGACCGAACCGTGTAAGACTGCCTACGTATCCCTTTTTAAGGAATCAGGTCAAACATAGTTCAAACATCTGACCTAACTATTTGTTTTTCATCTTTCTCTCTTTTTCATTGTCTTTTTATTTTTTTATTATTGTTTCAAAACAAGTTGCCCGAGCTTCTATTTTCTAGGGGCATGGACCTTTGACTATTCTTTTTTCNTAATTGATATTCATCATATTAATAGTCCTCGTCTGCACACAAAATAATATAATTAGCGCACTTCAACTTTCTTAATAGCGCTGAAGTACTTCAAAATTTTCGGGGTGCTACCATGAGAGCCGTCCCCTCCAGCTTATACCAAGTGATCAAATTCCAACACCTTGGGGAATATTTAGCATACGAGTGGAACAACGTACGTCCCGAGAGTGCTACCGAATCGCCATGGACAACATGACAACTCAACAAAAGAAAGAAAAGGAAAAAGAAGCATAACAATCATCAGGGTCGACGTCGCCGTAGGTAGGGGTGGGCGTCGGTCGGTTCGGTCGGTTAATATGAAAGTACGGTTCGGTTTATTGGTTTTCAATTTTGTAATATTAATAACCAAACCAAACTAAAGTATTTACGGTTCGATGCGGTTTTTTCAAGGTTCGGTTCGGTTCGGTTATTTCCGGTTTAGTTTTTCGGTTATTAATGGTGCAAGATTTTTATGTGTTGACTCACATAGACCTCCGAGCTGAATAAAGACCAACAACATGAGCATAACCATTAAACTTAGCAGATCGAACAACACTAAAAAGAGCGTCTTCTGCTACTAGAGAAGTTCAAAAGCATGGTATTGCAAAAGGGTCACCACGGCCCAAATGAATGATTGGCTTCCTCTCATTCTCTTCTTTAAGATTTTCCATTATTGTTTCAAGAACTGATCGAATTGAAAGCAATGATTTTTCCTTTAAATCTCCATTGTTGAAACCAAAACTTCCCTTTTTCGGTTTAACCGAAAACAGAAACACCAAAACCATTAAGCGCACCGAATACCAAAATTTAATAATTTATAAATCGCACACCGACCGAATAACCGATTAAACCGACATGAAAAAACTGAAATTTACGGTTCGGCCGGCATTATGCCTACCCCTAGCCGGAGGGCGAAGCCAAGGAAGTCATTATGGACCCCTAGATGGTCGAAGTCGCTAAATCAACCATAGAAGACCTCAACCCCCATTCAACTAGATCATAGCGACCCCAACATAAAGCCCTACATCTACTTCAAACTCCGAGAACCACGTAAATTTAGTCAATTCTTAATAACTAACGTAGATTTATTTTCTTTAGTCATGCGAATATGCCATACATCCCCAAAGAAATCACCACACACAAGCTGAATGTTGACCCCTTATACCCCCCGGTAAGGCAGGTTCGACGAAAGTTCAACCCCACCATCAATGAGGCTGTCCACGAAGAAGTAGAGAAATTATTGGCAAACGGCTCCATCAGGGAGGCGAAGTACCCTAAATGGATTGCCAGTGTAGTTTTGGTTAAAAAGAAAAATGGGAAATGGAGGATGTGCGCGGACTTCACAGACCTAAACAAAGCATGCCCAAAAGATTCATTCATACTGCCTCACATCGAACAACTCACACCTACTCAGGCTACAACCAAATACTTATGTAGGAAGAAGACCAAGAGAAAACTAAGTTCATTACCTATAGGGGAATGTATTGTTATAGGGTCATTCCATTTGGGTTGAAGAACGCAGGGGCTACCTATCAAAGGTTGGTCACAAGAATGTTCAAAGATCAACTCGGAAAAACCATAGAGGTGTATATCGACGACATGTTAGTCAAGTCCAAGAAGGCAGAGGACCATATCGACCACCTAAAAGAAGCCTTCGATATACTAAGAAAGTGTGGAATGAAACTGAATCCCAAAAAATACACGTTTGGCGTAGCCTCAGGGAAATTTTTGGGCTTTTTGGTATTGCAGCGAGCGATTGAGGTCAACCCAGATCAAATTAAGGCTATCAACGGGATACCAGAACAATTAACCACTGAGAAGCAAGTCCAAAGACTGACCGGTCGAATTGCCACCCTATCCAGGTTCATCTCGCGGTCGTCCGATAGATGTCATAGATTTTATAGCGTACTAAAAAAGGACAATGACCTCGAGTGGACACCCGAGTGTGTAAAAGCACTGCTAGAACTGAAGGTGTACTTGTCATCTACACATTTGCTCTCAAAGCCTGAGCTTGGAGAGCGCCTCCTCATTTACCTCGCCATCTCGGAAAAGGCGGTAAGTGCGGTCTTGATTCGTGAAGACAAAAGTACGTAATCTCCAATTTATTATATCAGTAAAACACTTGTCGACGTTGAGACAAGGTACCCTAACCTAGAGAAACTAGCCTTGGCCCTGGTTGTAGCTTCACGAAAGCTTAGACCCTATTTTCAGTGTCACCCTATCTCGGTCGTCACCAATTTTCCTTTAAGAAGGATATTACACAAATCCGAGCTATCGGGGAGGCTGGCCAAATGGTCCATCGAGTTAAGTGAGCATGACATCACTTATCAGCCTCGTACAATGATAAAGTCACAAGTACTCACAGACTTCGTCGTAGACTTTAGCACAAAAGTAATGCCTGAGGCTGAAAAGGAAACCACTCAAGCTTCTCTTTAGATACATGACCTTTGAGCCCTGCACACCGATGGCGCATCTAATGCATGTGGGTCCGGGCTGAGACTCATACTCAATGTTCCCACCGGCGAGGTAATTCGTCAATCCATAAGATGCCCAGATATGACTAACAACAAGGCCTAGTATGAGGTCATAATTGATGAATTAACTCTAGCACTCGAGTACAAAGTGAAGCGATTAAAGCTTCGTTGTGATTCTCAGCTCGTAGTCAACCAGGTTACTAGGACTTTCCTAATCAAACAGTAGAGATTGCAAAAGTATCAAATCGAGATCTGCAGATTGTTACCCCATTTCGACGAGTGCCAGATTAACCAAATTCCACGAAATCAGAACATCGAAGCAGACAGTCTCGCCAAGTTAGCCGCCGTTACCAAAAGTATAACTCCCGGGGATAAGAGTATAGTTCACCTCCTCAGCTCGACATTAGACCAAATCGAGGTAAGATCTATAAATTTAACTTGGGACTGGTGCAATTGTATTATTACTTATTTGCAGGATAACATTCTCCCAAACGACAAAAAGGAAGCTAAAAAGCTAAGAATTCAAGCCGCTAGATACAACCTCCTTCACAACAACTTATACAAAAGAAAGTACGGCGGCCCCTTGGCAAAATGCTTAGTCCAAAACCAAAACCAATGCGTTCTTAAGAAAGTCCACGAAGGTCATTGTGGCGCTCATTTCGGTGATCGATCTCTCGTCAGGTGCCTCATACAGGTCGGGTATTATTGGCCTACTATGAAGAAAGACGCCTCAGAATTCGTGAAGAAGTGTAAGCAGTGTCATAAGTATGCCCCAATAATCCACCAAGTAGGTGAACATCTCTATTCAGTCACCTCTCCATGGCCATTTATTAAGTGGGGAATGGACATTGTGGGTCCACTTCAGCCGGGACGAGGTAATGTAAGATTTCTTTTAGTTTTAACTAACTATTTCTCTAAGTGGGTGGAAGCAGGGGCATTCTCCTAAGTTCGTGAGCAAGAGGTAATAATTTTCATATAGAAAAACATCATCTACCGATTTAGCCTACCTAAAGAAATAAGCTGTGACAATGGGCCCTAGTTCACGGGAAGAAGAACCACCGAGTTCTTCCAAAAATGGCATATTAAAAGAATACTTTCGACTCCTTACCACCCAGCTGGAAACAGACAAGAAGAATCCTCCAATAAGTCAATACTAAACATTATGAAGAAGAAACTCAAAGAGGCAAAGGGGACTGTGGCTAGAAATACTGCCAGAAGTATTATGGGCAGACAAAAATACCCCGAAGACGAGCACATGAAAGACACCTTACTCCCTAGTATACGTAACAGAAGTAGTTATACTAGTCAAAGTCGGAGAACCCAGCCTGAGGTACTCCCTTGAAAATGGCACTAACAATGACGAGAATAAGAGACAAGATCTCGACGAGGTCGAAGAGCAACGAGACATGGCATACATAAGGATGGTCGGTCAGAAACAACAAGCAGAACACTACCACAACAAAAAGGCGAAGGTTCGATTGCTCAATATCGGGGACTACGTACTCAAAGCCAAAACCCAAGCAAACAGGGATCCACAAGAAGGCAAGTTGGGAACTAACTGGGACGGACCGTACAAATTATAGGCAAAGCAGATAAGGGCTCGTTCCAATTAGACTCTATGGAAGGGAAGCTCCTACCAAACAATTGGAATATCAATCATCTCAAGTACTTCAACTTTTGAAAAATAAGCAATGCCCCGTAAGTTGCACTTTTTTTCCTCACTTGAGTTTTATCCCAATAGGGTTTTCTTAAGGAGGTTTTTAATAAGGCGACGAGCGGGACACTTCACGTTAGAATGCATGAGAGGACTTATTTTTTCATTGCCCAACTCCTCAAGAATCTCCAAGTCGAACAGTGAAGGGACTAGATATACTGGGACTGGATAGGACGCCAGCCAACACCCGAAACTTGTAATTTTCTCCAAAAATTGCCTAAGGGTGAAAACGATCTAATTGAAACAATAATGTTGAAATAATAAAGATGCACGTCCGTCAAAACTACTCTCCAAAATGGTACATTCGACCAGCTCGAACAACACCTATCGGCCCCTGGCCTCGACTTAACTTAAAGGCACGTTCAACCAACTCGAACAACACCTATCAGCCCTTGGCCTCGACTTAACTTAAAGGTAGGTTCGACCAGCTCGAACGACACCTATCGGCCCACATCCACGACTAACCTTAAAGGTGTATTCAATCAGATCGAAAAACACCTATCGATCATTGGTCACATCTCAACTAAGAGACATACTCCACTAGTTTGAACAAGGGCCAATACAGCCCACGACTATTCGGCCTAAAGGCTACGACAACCTAGAGGATAACAACAAAAGGAATACAGAAGCAAAATATGCAAATACAGAAATAAAAAGCAGAAAAATGTGCGTGTAAAGAAAATGCCAACTTTGATATTAAGATCAAAAGTTTTTACATGAGCGCTCGAAGACGCCAACAAATATATACAAGAAGTTAAACAAAAACTAGTGGCCATCACCATTCCAGCCTTCGACGCCCTCTCCATCCTCGCCTTGACTGTAAGCGGAGTAATACCAAGAACTATCTGTAAGCCGGTCTACACCCTTCATGGCAAGATGATAGTCACAAGCGAACCGAGCCTCACGAGCTTTAACTCGAGCCTCCTTGAGGACCGTCTCAGAAATAGAGCCCGCCTTATTTAAATCGCAGATCACATCCAGCCGGGCTTCAGTTTGGATCCACTCCTCGTACTGCTCACAAGGAATATTAGGATGCTCAGAAACATTGAACATAGAGGGCCTCACAAGCAGTTGGGAATTCTCATCCTCAAGAGCCGCAACTCGATCATGCAACTCGGAGTTCTCCTTACCCAACTTCCCAACTCTCTTCTCGAGCTTGGACTCCTTAGCTTCGGCCGTAGATAGAATATTGTACCGCTCGGAGTGGAGAGTCCTATTCGCCAACTCCAAAACCTCCGTCTCTTTTCAAGCCTCTGATCGAGAGGACTCTTCCTCCATGCGCATCTGCTGCTTCTCGGCAACTTCCCCCCTTAGAGCATCAATCTCGAGCTGGCATCCGTCCAACTAGCTTTGCAGTTGAACCAGGTGATTCTGAAGGTCACTGCATTGGGCCTCCACGCCCTTACTCAACTCGAGCTCCTCATATTTTCTCCTTAACTCTCCCTCGAGAATGCTGAATCTCTCTACGATCGCCCTTAGCTCCTCACCTTTCTTCTTTATTTGTTCTCTCAAGGCCGACACGCCGCCCTCCTCATGAAGCCGCCTCCGAAGGTACCTATACTTCCCACGGTACTCCTCATACTTACCTTTCAACTTCAAATATATGTCTTTTCCTCTTCTCCCTATAAGCACTCTCAATTTCCAGAATAATAGTCTACAAATCAAAGAAAGGCAAAAGTTAAAGTTTGGAAACAAGTTACGACGAAGGAAAAAGAATGAAATATAACCACACTTACCCTGAGAGCGAGGCCTGCAATGTTCTTCCACATAGTACTATCGATCAACTTCTTGAGAGTCTCACACTCATCCTCGGAGCAAAGAGGACCGAGAACGGGAACCACCTCCATGGTATTCCTCAGCAAATTACAATCCATTGGAATCCTGATGGTCCTTGAACCCCTCCTTCATCCTCACCTCGATTTGAGTAATCCCCTCATCAATCATCCTAAGATCGTCAGGGTCCATGTCGAAACATGACTCATCTCCCTCGTCAATAACGTCCTTCCATTTGTCTTTGTCGGCGTAGAAGATGAGGCCTTTTCTTTCCCTGCGGACACGAAGCTGTATTAAGCGTCCTCCCCATAACCATCTCCTCATCAGGGCGCAAAGGCATGCCCTCATCTTCCTCTTCCAGTTGTGGGGACTTGGAGGTCGCCCCAACATCATCTCCAATGTACATTATCGTCGTCTCTCGAAGCATGAATTCACCTTCTACTGAATCGACGACCAAAGGAACTCCCCCTCCTACGTCCACAACCTCCTTTTTGCGGGGCTTCAGGTCCCCATCACGGGGAGAGACTTTGTCATCTTCGTCAATGAGTGAAAATGAGGGAGGAGTGGGCATAACATCTAAGATGGAGGCGGAGGCGGAAGGCGTAGCAGTCGAAACGGGGGCGGAGGTAGACGCGTAGCGGTCCTTCTCCTTCTAAACATGGGCACGGGTGCCCTGTTCCTTTTTATAGCCCCCTGACTGAATCTAAAAGAAAGAGAGTAAGATTTGAGTGCAACGACATAAGCCGGTTGATCCACTCTGAATCCACACTCAACAATGAGTGAAAGAGGTCGTTGGAAGAATAGTACCCAACTATGAGTCGAGGTCGATTTCCTCAGGGAGCTAAGAATGGGTGTTAGAGTGTACACTTGATGCGTGTAGAAGAAATAACTTAAATACATTTCCAAACAAGTTGGTTTTGCAAATGACTTTTATAAACTATACTATCAATGATTAACTAGAGAAATGAAACTAGAAATTGTTTAATTATTTTTGGTTGTTTTCAAAAGGGAAAATGCCTAGGGATGTAACCTTCATCTAGGTGTTCGTCTAGTAACACTTGTTTTAGTGATCAGGGTGTATTATACCTCTCAACTCTAAATTACCTACTTAATACCTCTCGGTCATAGAGTGATTTTGCCCAATTTGGCTTTCTCAAGCCCAATTGGGTATCAAACTAAATAGTTGATATGAGTTCAAGTTGAGTTTTTCCTATCTCTAGTTAAACCCTTTAATTAGGCTAATTAAAAGCTTAACTAGCCTAATTTATTGTTAGCCAAGTTTTACTAGACTAAGTCTCTCTTTCTCAAGTAAAGACCAAGTCAAAAAGGCATGAATCAATGTTTGCAACCATTAATTCTTAAATTAAAGCTTGAACAAGGCTAAATAATAAATACCTAACAACAACAACAACCCAGTAAAATAACAAATACCCAATCATAAAAAAACATTGATTAATTACCCATAAGATTTACACACTAGGGTTGGGTGATAACCCTAGTAAATGTCTAACTACTCATAGTAGAAATTGAAGAAAATAAAGAAGAAACACTAATTAAAGCCATAATATAAAGTTAAAATGATAAACTATTGTGTTTTTAACTCAAATTGGTCACAAATTACCCAAAGTGGTAAACTATAATGGCTACAGCTCAAAAAACTACCAAACTTGACCTAAAAATAAGGGTGGCAAGTGAGCCGGGCCCGGTCCTAAGTGGGCTTCGTGGGCCCGGTCCTAAGTGGGCCGGTCCTAAGTGGGCCGGTCCTATGCGGTCCGGTCCTAAACAGTCCCGGGCTTCGCGGGCTTATTGCTGGAACCGGCTCGGGACCGGGACCACGAACTAACGGTCCCGGGTTAAGTGGGTCGGTCCCGGGCCTAAGTGGGCCTAAACGTGCCCAAACGGGCCTAAACGGGCTCAACAGATACTTTCTATTTTTAATTTCTTTTAATAGAAGTTAGAGAAAAAAAATGGTAATAAAGATACATAGGCTATATTCGATTTATATACTATATACACATCTTAAAATATATATATACTATATTATATATATACATAGCATATAAGCCATATTCGATAGTATACATCTTAAAATATACTATATATACATCTTAAGATATACTATATATATATATATAGCATACTAGATATATATATATATATATATATATA
>AWOL01S0157360.1:3133-18338 GCA_000715115.1 Nicotiana otophora
CAACTGGAGCAAAAGTCTCATCATAGTCTATGCCCTCCTCTTGACTATATCCTTGAACCACCAATCTTGCCTTGTTCCTTGTAACTATTCCATCTTCATCAAGTTTGTTTCTGAAGACCCATTTTGTGCCAATTACTGATTTGTCCTTGGGTCTTGGTACCATATTCCAAACTTGACTTCTCTCAAATTGGTTGAGTTCATCTTGCATTGCATTCATCCAGTATGCATTTTGCAAAGCCTCAACATAATTTTTAGATTCAATAAGAGATAAAAAAGCATCAAAAGCACAAAGATTCTTCAAAGAGGATCTGGTTTTGATTCCAGAGGTTGGATCAGTAATTATGTTCTTAATGGGATGAGAACTTTGATACTTGTAAGGTTTCACAACTAACTGGTTTCCCCTAGTTGTTCCTTTAATATTTTGCTGAGGAACAAGTTCATGGACAGGTTCCCTTGAGATTTGAGGATCACTTCCTCTTTGTTCAGTTCCCCCTGTCAAGTTGCCCTGGGTGGAAGGACCTGTTCCATCACCTGTTCTTTCCTCTGGTGCAGCTTCAATCTAGGCTGTAGTTTCATTTGAGTTTCTTACTAGCCCAATTGCTTCATCATCATGTTCCTGCCTCTCAGAAAGAATGTTAGTTTCATCAAAAACCATATGTACACTTTTTTCTACATACATAGTTCTTTTGTTATAGATATTATAAGCTTTACTATGTGAAGATTATCCGAAGAATACTCCCTCATCACTTTTGGGATCAAACTTACCTAGGGATTATTTACCATTATTGTGCACAAAGCACTTGCATCCGAATGCCCTAATATGGGATATACTTGGCTGTCTCAACAAGAGGTGTAGTCATGTACCTATTTATGATGTAGCATGCATCGTTTACAGCTTCTGCCCAGAAACTCTGGGGCAATTTACTAGAAAGAAGCATAGTCCTGGCCATTTATTCCAATGTCCTATTCTTTCTTTCAACTACTCCATTTTGTTGTGGAGTCCTAGGAGCAGAAAAATTATGATTTATGCCATGCTCATTACAAAATTCATCAAATTTAGCATTCTCAAATTCAGTACCATGATCGGACCTAATTGATGCAAGTTGATTACCTAGTTGTTTCTGAGTTTGTCTAACAAAAGAAGTGAACATATCAAATGCTTCATCTTTAGATGTTAAAAATAATGTCCAAGTAAATCTAGAGTAATCATCAACAAGCACCATCATATATCTCTTACCACATCTGCTCAATGTTCTCATTGGTCCACAAAGATCCATATGGACCAGTTCCATCGTCCTGGTGGTGCTTACCACTTTCTTTCTTTTGAAAGAGGATCTTACCTGCTTCCCCCCTGCACAAGCCTCACAAACTTATCCTTCTTGAACTTAATGTTAGGAAGCCCTATCACCAAGTCCTTGGAGACTAGTTTGTTGAGTTGACTTAGACTGACATGTTCAAGTCTCTTATGCCAAAGGAGGGGATCATTATCCAACACATGTAATCAAGTGAGTTCATTTTCTGAAAGTATGGACAAATCTACAACATATATGTTATTCATTCTTTAACCTGCAAAACTATCTTGTCAGTGGTAAGATTAATCATAAAGCATTTTGTAGACGTGAAGGCTACTATGTTACCTATATCACACAATTGTGATACACTTATTAGACTGTACTTTAGTCCATCTATCAAGTAGACATTCTCAATAGAGTGAGAATCAGTCTTACCTACTTTTCCAACCCCAATGATCTTACTTTTCTTCCCATTTCCAAAGGAGATATTACCTCCTTTAAGGCCCTCAAGTGAAAGGAATTGGTTCTTGCTTCTTATCATGTGCTTTGAGCAGCCACTATCCATGTAACATATTTGGCTGATCCCCTTCACTTGGACCTGCTAAAGAAAATCAGGGGTTAGTCTTAGAAACCCAAGCGAGTTTGGGTCCCTTTATATAAGCAAAAGGATGAATCAAATTCTTTTTAGCCTAACTTGGTAGCCTATTCTTCCCTTGAACAAATTCTTTGTTCTTTTGACTTGCCTTTTCTTTTGTAGTGCATTCACTTTTATAGTGACCTATTTTACCACAGTGTGTGAAACTCTTGTTCTTAGGAAGTGTGAGGTACTTGATTTTGGGATCCCACTTAGGTGCTAGGTTGCCAAAGCCAGGTCCTCTTCTGTTGCTGCTATGGTGTTCTTGTAGCCATGAAAGTGCATCAAAGGACCTGTTCTATTTACAAGTTCTGTCTAGCTCATGATTGACCTTGCTTAGATCCTCTTTTAGGATTCATACCTGCTCATCCCTTTTATACAACTCATCTTTCATTTTTCCTATGCTTTCTTCTAAAGTGAGTTGTGTGTGATCAACTATCTTTTTACCTGTTCCTAACTTCAGTTTTAAATTTTCAGATCTAAGCTCTAGGATAGTTGAGTCAAGTGCATGAACTTGGTTCTTCAACACAGTGNTGTAAGCAAGTGAGTTCATTTTCTGAAAGTATGGACAAATCTACAACATATATGTTATTCACTCTTTTACCTGCAAAACTATCTTGTTAGTGGTAAGATTAATCATAAAGCATTTTGTAGACGTGAAGGCTACTTTGTTACCTATATCACACAATTGTGATACACTTATTAGACTGTACTTTAGTCCATCTATCAAGTAGAAATTCTCAATAGAGTGAGAATCAGTCTTACCTACTTTTCCAACCCCAATGATCTCACCTTTCTTCCCATTTCCAAAGGAGACATTACCTCCTTTAAGGTCCTCAAGTGAAAGGAACTGGTTCTTGCTTCTTATCATGTGCTTTGAGCAGCCACTATCCATGTAACATATTTGGATGATCCCCTTCACTTGGACCTGCTAAAGAAAATCAAGGGTTAGTCTTAGAAACCCAAGCGAGTTTGGGTCCCTTTATATAAGCAAAAGGATGAATCAAATTCTTTTTAGCCTAACTTGGTAGCCTATGCTTCCCTTGAACAAATTCTTTGTTCTTGTGACTTGCCTTTTCTTTTGTAGTGCATTCACTTTTATAGTGACCTATTTTACCACAGTGTGTGAAAATCTTGTTCTTAGGAAGTATGAGGTACTTGATTTTGGGATCCCACTTAGGTGCTAGGTTCCCAAAGCCAGGTCCTCTTCTGTTGCTGCTATGGTGTTCTTGTAGCCATGAAAGTGCATCGAAGGACCTGTTCTATTTACAAGTTCTGTCTAGCTCATGCTTGACCTTGCTTAGATCCTCCTTTAGGATTCATACCTGCTCATCCCTTTTATACAACTCATCTTTCATTTTTCCTACGCTTTCTTCTAAAGTGAGTTGTGTGTGATCAACTATCTTTTTACTTGTTCCTAACTTCAGTTTTAGATTTTCAGATCTAAGATCTAGGATAGTTGAGTCAAGTGCATGAACTAGGTTCTTCAACACAGTGTTTTCACTTACAGTTTCACTAACCCAAAGTTCAAGATTTTTGCACTTAGCCTTCAAAATCACACATTCTTCAGACAACTGCTCATTTTCATTGTTTACATCCTCAGATTCATCAATTAGTTCTAGAAGTAACTCAGACAACCTTTCTTTAGACAACAATTTAATCTTGTCTTTGAGATGAATTATACTTACCTCAGCTTCTTCATCAGATTCTCCGATGGCCATAAGTGCTTGTTCATCCTCATCATCATCATCTAAGCTTTCATCTGAGCTTTCTGCCCAAGCAGCGACCATAGCCTTGGTTGATCCTTTCTTGTTACTTTTCTTGGGTTGAACTTGTTCCTTCTTCCTGTTCCTTCGTTCAGCTGTTTCATTCTTCCATTCAATTCCCCATAAAGGACAGTTCTTGATGTGGTGATCAGTGTTTTCACACTTGTAGCAGCCATCATTGGTTTGTTCTCGAGAGTTTTTGACTTGCTATATCTTCCACTTCTTGAAGAACCCTTTCCTATCCTCATGTACTTCTTGAAGTCCTTGGTGATCATAGTCATTTCATCATCTTCTAGATCAGAACCTTCAGTGATTTTGAGTGCCACACTCTTTTCCTTCTTAGGTATATCCATTTTGATGGTTTGTCTCCTAAGTTCATTGGCAGTAAGATTTTCAATTAATTCATCCAATGGGAGAGTGGCAATGTTCTTTGATTCCTAAATGGCAGTGATTTTGCTTTCCAAGTGATAGACAAAACCCTTGTTTGTATCTTCTCGACTCTATCTTCTTCAGGAATAATCCTTCCAAGAGACTTTAGTTCATTTGTCAAAGTAGTAAACCTTGTGTACATCTCTTGGATGGTTTCTCTTTCCTTCATAGTAAAGTTCTCATATTTAGAATACAGTAGAGTTCCTCTGGATCTCTTCACCTGAGTTGTTCCTTCATGAGCCACTTGCAGAGTATCCCAAATTTGCTTAGCAGCGGTACAACTTTGGATTCTGGTGTACTCATCTGGATTAAGTCTACAAACAAGCCATTTCTTAGCTTTAGCATTCTTTTCCCATTTCTTCAAGTCCTCGGCAGTGCAATCCGCTATTATTTTTGGCACATATACTCCTTCAGCATTTTGCTTCAAGGTAGCTAGTGGACCATCGGTGACAATGTCTCATAACTCATAGTCCTCTCATATGGTGTGATCTCCATCCTATTTTTCCACCAAGAGTAGTACTGGCCATTAAAGAGTGGTGGCCTAGCAGTGGATTTCCCTTCCTAGTTTCCAGGTATTGCACTCATATTTATCTTCTCCTAAGGTGTAAGCCTCTTCAAGGAGAATCCGCTCTGATACCAATTAATGTTTTATACTTCAATGCCACACAAGAGGGGGGTGATTTGTGTGGTGTCCAATTTTCGCGTGCACTAATTATAGAAGAACCTGGTTCTTTTATGTGTTCCTTATACTATTGTTGTGAAAATAGTAAGTGCGGAAAGTAAAGAACACAAGTATTTTTACGTGGAAAACACCCAGCTCAAAAGGTGAAAAAAACACGACCTACTACTCAGTAGGATTTTCCCCAACACTTCCCTAAATCACTGAGCCAAAATAACATTTACAAAACTCTTTGTAAACCTAAGGATTAACTCTAATACCGTTGTGGAAACCAGCCTCTAACTGTTGCGACAACTTCAAGTTAAGTCTAACTTGAATACTCAAAGTACCTAATATAATTGCTTCTAGATAAAGCTAAAAGGTACAACTTGAAAACACCTACTACAATTGAACTAGAGTAAAAGACAGACGCTTGGAACTGTTTCTTCTATCTGGTTCATGTAGCTTCAGGTTTGCACACTTGAATCACACAAGAATTGCTTACGAAATGCCTTGATATTTTGCTCTCACACACACGTTTAACTTCAGCATTTGTGCGTACCTGTAGAATGAGAACATCCTACGTTATATAGAGTTAGAAGAATAAGAGATAACTAGAGTTCTAATGCTATACTCTTCCATGGTGGAAGAGTTCTAGTTATCTTCAACTTCTAACTCCTCCCTTATCTTGGATAAAGTTCTCTTCAAGTAAGGAGTCCTTCTCCTTATCACTTACGCATCCTTTTCGATCAGGAGATATCATATATAACAACCTGAGCTTATCTCCTTCACGTGCATCCCTTATGCTCGAATTTGCCCATGTCTATGTACATTGTTTATGGATATAGTTCATGCTTTGAGTTTCTTTGTCAACCATCAAAACAAACGTCACTTGGGCAAACGCGATGAGTTTTGTAAAGTAAAGCGCGTATTGGCTATCTTGAGTTGTATCATCCTATACTACTTAAAAATAATTCTTCCTCTAATTCGAACCTTGCAAAACATGAAAACGAATGAGTACAAGTATAAACCCAAACTCTGAACTTCCGAAAAATGCAAGGATCTCTCATTTCGATTCTCGCTAGGGTTGTCAAAAACTTGTTTGGTCCATTAAGCCCACATGGGATTGGATCAAATTTTTTAGCCCAACATAAACTAAATGATACTCTAAAACCCACACAGCCTCATTAGCAAGCTCGCGAATCCTTTTAAGGCAGGATTGGGCTAGCATTTTAGCAGCTATGTTATTAGGAATTGTTGCATAAATAGCCGACCAGATTTGATGTTGACGGCCATGATTCTTACCATAATTATGGTAGTTTAACATTCAACCTTTTCTTTTTCTTATGTAACATCTAGCACGGGATGAGATCCCCTCCAGTGAAAATTGGTCCAGTATTGTTCAATATACAGACCGATTTATGCCATGTGTCCACCCACTTATTTTATGGCGTAGATTTATTTTGTTGTAAACAATTTAAAAGGTCAGGCGATTTTGACTTAAAATTATAAGAAAACACAAACAAAAAAAAACGGCAACCGTTTATATCAACGTGCCTGCCATTTTATATTTTATTTGTTAAGCACTACACTGCAGCATTGGGGCCCACAATAGTGTTTGTAAAGCCTAGAGCTATGTGCATTTCAAAACAATTCACAATTATATTTTTATAGTTGCTTACCCTAAAACTCGAATAACAATTGAATTTATACGCAGTTTTAAGGATACGTGATTCAATTTGATACAAAGTGAGAAATCAGATTTAATATGGAAGAATAGGTATAAAAATAAATACAAATCATACAGATTGAACAATTTAAGCCTCGCAAGGTTAATTCCCTTCGAATTTAGATGTGATATTATTGAAGCCAGAACAAAATGAACTAAGCCAGAAAAAATGGTATCTTTTTCTCTTAGGTATGTTACAATGTCCCCCGTATGAATTACTCCATTCCCTTTATATATATGGGGAGATGAAACATTTAAGACATTATTTTATAAGAAGTTAAGTAGACCGTTGGCTCCCTTTTTGACTTAATCCCATAATTTTTGCCATAATAATTGGTAAATGGCGAGAATCACAGATACTTGTTGTGTGAGTGGGTAAAGCTTTTCTTCGAGGCTGTTAGAAGCGGGGTCGATCGTTCCCCTGATAAGCTCGAGGGCAATTCTCCTGGTCTTGTTCGAACTTCGACCCTTGATATCGAGCTCAGTTACATCTGTAACTTCGATCTCTTATGTAGGTGCCGAGCCTTGACCTATTGTTCCAGATGCCTTGATCAAGCATAGAGCTCGGTTCTACCCGTATACNACCTATTGTTCCAGATGCCTTGATCAAGCATAGAGCTCGGTTTTACCCATATACAGATAGTCCCCTCATTGTTTAGAGAGTAAGCGATTAAAAACGATATAAACCCTCGGTCCTTACATCGATAAATCATGACGACGGGTACATGACGTAGGTGATAGGAATAGTGGAAATGTCCCGTCAGTCCAGTCTTCGAGGCATTGAATGTATGTCAGTTGATGGTCGCCTACCTTGGGAGATAAACCGCTGCTTGAGGAACCTATAAATACCCTTTAATCCGTTTGTTAGAACTTTTACTCTCAAATACTTCTTGCGTTCTAAGAACTTCATCTTCTGGTTTTCTCATTGCCAACCTCAAATCTTCCCCTTATCAACTATCTCTTTCCTTCTTAAAAATGGCAAAAACTTCAAAGTGTGTTCTCCAAAAATAAACACCTTCTTCTTTAAAACCTTTTGAAAACGCTTCTAACGCTGCTACTGAGGAACCTCCTCTGAGATCATATATTCCTACTGGGTGCCCTACTGTGGCTGATTTCAAGGTTGAGAATACGCCCATGGTAACGGGTTGATGTGCATCGGTCTCGAGGTACATGTGTACAATTTCGGACAACATCCTCGATAAATTTAAAGAGGACTGCAACTGGGTAGGCAAACTCGTAGTGGTTCCTACCCCTGAAGAATAAATCACCACCTACGCGGAGGGTTTCTTAAGTGTTTACACTTACCCTTTCATGTTAGGTCCTCTAGACCCGGTTATCATAGCCTTTTGCAAAAGGTATGATATGACGCTCGGGCATATACATCCTTCATTTTGGAGGATCGTTATTCTGCTTCGATTCTTCGTGAGCAAAGTCGAGGGATGTCCATTCACCATCGACCATCTCATGCGCCTGTACAGCCCTCGACTTTACCGAGGAGGGTTAATTAAGCTTGCACGCCGAGCCACCAAGACCTTATTCTCGAGTATCGACGAAGATCGAGACCGGGGATGGTTTGGTCAATTTGTTAGAGTGAGGACCTCAGACTTAATTCCGTCTACGGACATGCCATTTCCTGATAAATGGAACACGAAACGTAAGTTTAGCTTTACCTTTAATATTTCTTTATAGCTTTTCATTTCATTGGTTTCGCTTCGATGTTATGTGATGCAGCTGTACCCCGAATGCCGAATCCCATTCCTGAACTTAAAGAGTGGGTCGAGGGCATCGCGACACAGATGACCTTACTCCGAGCGCTTATAGCGTGAGATCTCGAAGCGCCGATGGGAGGCCCGTAATCATGGTAAGAGTTTTTACTTAATAATATATCTGATCTTATGCTCTCATCATCGGTTTCTGATCCGTTATATTTTCATTTTGCAGGTTTACCAAAGGACGTCGAAATGAGGCCTCCATCAGCTGACGATAATATATACTCTGATCCCCCTGCTTCGAAACAGGACAAAGAGAAGAAGAAAAGAAAATCTTTGAGTCCCTCGGACCCAGAAAAGAAACAAATCGAGAAAGCGACTGGTGTGTAAAACAAAAGATGCTAGTGCGCGAGAGCTCTCATCGGACTCACTCAATCGGTTGAGGGATGAGTCCGAAGAAGAAGAAGAAGATTCCAATTTGGTGGCCCGTGTGAGAAGTGGTTCTGAATTGCCTCAAGTCAGGGAGGCCGTAAAAGAAGTAGCGGTCGAAGCCTATGAACCAGGGAGGGTCGAGACCGTTTCGCTCCGAGTTGGGGAAGCTGACGAAGGGAATTTGGCCGGTAGTTCTTGGTTAGAAGGTAATATTCCTAAGGAGGCTCTTGGGGTGATCGACCTCTCTGGGTCACCTTCGTTTACTGATTCAATGATAAACGAGGCCCATATACTAAAACGTAACCTAGATAAGAGGGCCCAAGGAGCAGTAGATTTTCTTCACCATTTCTTCGATGGCCTGGATTCTACCGCCTCAGAGGATGTAACCGGGTTGGGCGACTTACCGGTACCAAAAAAATACACCATCCCCGGAAGTCGGTGGACCTTCTTCAAGCCCTCGATTAGGGAACTAGTTCCTATCTCGGAGTGTTGATCCTACTCGGAGGCGGGCAATCTATATGTTCGTCCCGGAGGATGCCCGGGTTATTTCTACCCCGGTGGGGGTTGCCAGTCACCTTCGGTGCTTGGTGACCGAAGAGGATCAAACAAAAATGAACGAGGTAGAGGCGCCCTGCCTGTTCAATGGAGTTCAACAGACGCTGAATCGGGTAATTTCAAATGTTCCTTTATTATGTACTTAGCTTTAATCATGAATAATCATAACATTTTTCCTTTGTCTTTGTAGGCCTCGGTACTTTATCACGAGGCTTTTCTTCGATACTGGGAGGAGTCAAAACGTTTCAAGGCCCGGGAGCTTGCCGAAATAAGGGATGCTTATAAGCTCCTTAATGAAAAATCCCAAGTTGAGCTGGAAGCGGCTCGTAGGGAACATACCGAACTTGTTGAGCAAGTAAGGAGAGTTTTTGGAGTTAGTGATGATGAGTCAGACTCATTAGCTAACAATCCAAACTCGCATGTTCAGAATAAACTTGACGTGATCGAGCAACTCCGAGGTGAGGTGGATGCGGTCAAAGTCGAGACTGAGGAATGGAAGCAAAATATGGATTGCTTAGCCTCGGAGAAAGAGACGGAGAAAGACACTTCCCGGACACAGTTAGCTTCTGCTGAGGTTCAGCCTCGGGCTACAAAGGAGAACAACTTGGCGCAGGTCAAAATGATCGAGGGACTCCAATCTCAGCTGAGCTCAGCTGTTTCTGGTAAAGAGAATCTGGCCAAGGAGCTCGAGGCTGCCAAGTCAGAAGTTATTATGTCCCGGAACGAAGCTGATAAATAAGTGGCCCAACTCAAAGTTGATGTCGAGGCTATCCAGGAGCAGGCAAAAAACACGGTGAAACATGTAAGGTGGGAATCCCGAAGGGAGACTCTCGAGGGAGTCCATGCTCAGTATTTTGATATATTGACCTAAATCGAGAATGCCAAGATATGCGAAACCAATTCTCGGAGGCTAGCTTTTCCCGAGGAGGATTCTGAGGCATGTGAAGAGTTGAGTGAGTCCGGTGGTGAAGAAGAGCCAGTAGGCGACGACGTAGCCCTTGATGAGGATTAGGCCATTTTTGGTCTTTTGTACTCATTTGTTGAGGCAGTTCGGTCTTTGTAAAAACATACATCGAGGCTATCCAACCCTTGTAAATAAATTTTCATATATATATATATATATAAGGTTTTTTACTTTCATTGTTTCTCGATTTTTTCCCTGCCTTTTTTATTTATCTTAGCGATGGTCGAAATGCCTTAGCATGAAATAATTATCTCGGAATGGATTTAGCCTTTTAATTCGGGAGATGTCAAATAAGCTTCATGCCCTCGAGTTTTATTAACTCGGAACAGCCTTAGCCTTTTAATTCGGACAATGCCAAATAAGCTTTATGCCCTCGAGTCTTATTAACTCGGAATGGCCTTAGCCTTTTAATTCGGGCAATGCCAAATAAGCTTCATGCCCTCGAGTCTATTAACTCGGAACGGCCTTAGCCTTTTAATTTCGGGTAATACCAAATAATTTTCATGCCCTCGAGTTTTATTAACTCGGAACGGCCTTACCCTTTTAATTCTAGCAATGCCAACTAAGCTTCATGCCCTCGAGTTTTATTAACTCGGAACGATCTTAGATTTTTAATTCAAGAAATGCCAAATAAGCTTCATGCCCTCGAGTTTATTAACTCGGAACAGCCTTAGCCTTTTAATTCGGGCAATGCCAAATAAGCTTCATACCCTCGAGTTTTATTAACTCGGAACAACCTTAGCCTTTTAATTCGGGCAATGCCAAATAAGCTTCATGCCCTCGAGTTTATTAACTAGGAACAGTCTTAGATTTTTAATTCGGGAAATGGCAAATAAGCTTCATGCCCTCGAGTTTATTAACTCGGAACAGCCTTAGCATTTTAATTCGGGCAATGCCAAATAAGCTTCATACCCTCGAGTTTTATTAACTCGGAACAACCTTAGCCTTTTAATTCGGAAAATTTTAATTCGGGCAATGCCAAATAAGCTTCATGCCCTCGAGTTTTATTAACTCGGAACACCTTAGCCTTTTAATTCGGAAAATTTTAATTCGGGCAATGCCAAATAAACTTCATTCCCTCGAGTTTATTAAATCGGAATGACCTTAGCCTTTTAATTTGGGCAATGCCAAATAGGCTTCATGCCCTCGAGTTTTATTAACTCGGAACAACCTTAGCCTTTTAATTCGGGTAATTCCAAATAAGCTTCATGCCCTCGAGTTTATTCACTCGGAACGGCCTTAGCCTTTTAATTCAGGCAGTGCCAAATAAGCTTTATGCCCTTGAGTTTTATTAACTCGGAACGGCCTTAGCCTTTTAATTAGGGCAATGCTAAATAAACTTTATGCCCTCAAGTTTTATTAACTCGGAATGACCTTAGCCTTTTAATTCGGTCAATGCCAAATAAGCTTCATACCCTCGAATTTTATTAACTCGAAACGGCCTTAGCCTTTTAATTCAGGCAATGCCAAATAAGCTTCATGCCCTCGAATTTTATTAACTCGAAACGGCCTTAGCCTTTTAATTCAGGCAATGCCAAATAAGCTTCATGCCCTCGAATTTTATTAACTCGAAACGGCCTTAGCCTTTATAGTTAGGCAATGCCTACAGTCCCCGAGTGAAGTGCATGTTCAAACTCGAATTAAGGTCGACCTTGGGCTCAATATCTTTGGCTTCTCAAAATATGTAAGAAATATATCAAATGACAAGATGTTTATGTGCAAGGAAGAATATTCTCTTATATTTTTGTGCGCAACAGTTGTACATATACATGTTTTGTGCCAGGGCTCGAGCGGTCCGTGTGGGCACGATTCTTTTCATCGTTTGACCCTTACAATATATCCTATTGATCGAGTCACAAAGTTTCTTTCCTTGTTAGAGTCAGTAACCAAGGGTGTTGCCCCTAGTGTTCGGGGCTAACTGAAGGGTGGCCTCGAATGCTGCTATAACCGTTGCCACCAGTTCGTAGCTGGCCTTCGATTCTAAGTTATCACAATTTACTTGCTGCCTCGTTAAAAACCTTGACGGAAAACCCATTTGGGACAAAACCAGTTCAAGAGAAAAAGAGTGCCACGCGTGCTTTCAAACCTAGGATCTCGTATCATCCTTTGTAGGTTGCCTTTAAGTGTCAGTTTGAAATATAAAAAGAAATATAGAAGAAATAATTGGGGTCGTACCTTAACAATAATATTGTTTTAAGTGTGATATATTCCAGATGTTCGGTAAATTCTCACCGTTCATTGTTTCGAGCTTGTAGGATCCTTTTCCGGTGATCTCGATAATTTGGTACGGTCCTTCCCAGTTTGACCCCAATTTCCCTTCGTTCGGATTTTGGGTGTTCAGTGTAACTTTTCTTAGTACTAAGTCCCCGGTATTGAAGTACCGTAGGTTGGCTCTTCGATTATAATATCTCTCGATTCGCTATTTTTGGGCGTCCAATCGGACAAGGGCGGCTTCACGCCTTTCATCTAATAGTTCCAGGCTTGTACTCATAGCCTCATCGTTTGATTCCTTTGTTGCATGTCAGAATCTGAGGCTTGGTTCTCCGACCTCAATCGTTGTTAAAGCTTCGGTGCCATAAACCAAAGAAAATGGTGTGGCCCCGGTACTGGACTTCGAGGTTGTACGATACACCCACAGGACTTCGGGTAGCATCTCCTTCCATTTTCCTTTAGCATCGATCAACCTCTTTCTGAGGTTTTGGATTATGGTTTTATTGGTGGATTCTGCTTGTTCGTTCTCACTAGGATGGTAAGAAGTGATTCTTTTGATCTTATGGTCTTCAAGAAACTTGCTTCCTTTGCTGCCAATAAATTGTTTCCCGTTGGCGCACACAATCCCGGCAGGTATTCCGAATCGACATACGATGTGGTCCCAGATGAAATCGATGACTTATTTTTCTCTAACCTTTTCATACGCTTGTTCTTCCACCCATTTAGAAAAATAATCAGTAATAAATAAAATAAACTGAGCCTTACCAGGTGCCCGAGGGAGGGGGCTGACGATGTCAATCCCTCATTTCATGAAAGGCCATGGTGACAAAACCAAATGTAGCGGCTCCCTAGGTCGATGGATCATCGGACCGTGCCTTTGGCATTCATCACATTTTCGAATGAACTCCTTTGCATTTTTTCCCATGTTGATCTATTAGTAACCGGCTCTGATTATTTTTCGAACCAGTGATTCGATGCCCGAATGATTTCCACAAGTACCCTCGTGGATTTTCCTCAGAACGTACTCAGTATCCCCCGGCCCTAGACATTTTGCAAGTGGACCATCGAATGTTCTTCTGAGCAAGGTTCCATCTTTTGCCAGGCTAAATTGGGCTGCTTTTTTATGCAGGGCTCTCGATTCTTTTGGGTCTGATGGCAAATTTTCGGCCCAGAGATACTCCACGTACTTGTTCCTTCAGTCCCAAGTTAGGCTCGTCGAGTTGATCTCGGTGTGGTATTATTACAACACCGATCTCATAAGCTACACGACTTCTCCTGAATTAAACTTGTTATCTTTGACTGACGATCCTAAGTTAACGAGGGCATCGACCTTGCGGTACGTGTTGCAAAGTTCATTCTTTAAACCGATGTAATGTCACCTGCAACTTGTCTAAGTATCTCTGCATTCGTTCTTCTCTGACCTCAAATGTTCCGTTAACTTGGTTTACCACAAGGAGGGGGTCGCACTTGGCTTCGATCACCTCTGCTCCCAAGCTTTTGGCTAATTCAAGGCTTGAAATCATGGCCTCATATTCGACCTCGTTGTTAGTCAGTTTCACAGTCTTAATAGATTGTCTAATTATATTACATGTTGATGGCTTTAGCACGATACCAAGTCCGAACCCTTTGGCATTTGAGGCCCTGTCTATAAAGAGGGTCCAGATTCTCAAAAAAGTTCCTGAGTTAACCAATTACTCTCTTTCGACCTCAGGTATCAGGGCCGGTGTAAAGTCGACCACGAAGTCTTCCAATATTTGGGAATTAATTTTGGTCCGAGGTCGATATTTAATATCATACCCACTTACTTCAGCGGCCCATTTGGCCAATCGGCCAGAGAGTTCCGGTTTATGTATAACGTTCCTTAATGGGTAAGTAGTTACGACACAAATGGGGTGACATTGGAAGTATAGTTTTAGTTTCCTCGAGGCACTTATCAAAGCGAGTGCTAATTTTTCTTGGTGGGGGTATCTAGTTTCGGCCTCACCCAAGGTCCGGCTAACATAATAAATCGGAAATTGCGTACCTTGTTCTTCCCGTACTAGGACTCCACTTACTGCTGTCTCGGATACTTCCAAAAACAAGTATAATTGTTCGTCTATCTTTCGTGTGTGAAGCAGCGGTGGGCTCGATAAGTATATTTTGAGCTCCTCCAGAGCTCGTTGACATTCTGGGGTCCATGAGAAGTTATTTTTCTTCTTCAGCAACGAGAAAAATTGATGACCCTTATCAGAGGTCCTCGAGATGAATCGCCCCAGGGCGGCAATGCGCCCGCTTAGCCTTTGCACGACCTTCATGTTGTCCACTACCGTGATATCTTCAATAGCTTTGATCTTGTGGGGGTTGATCTTAATTCCTCGGATTGATACCATAAATTCGAGAAATTTACCTGATCCGACTCTGAACGCGCATTTTTCCGGATTCAGCTTCATGTTGTACTTCTTCAATATACTGAAGGTTTCCTGCAAATGCTTTAAATGGTCCTCTGCTTGCAGGGATTTAACCAACATATCGTCAATGTAAACTTCCATCGATTTTCCTATTTGTTCTTCGAACATTCGATTTACTAGGCGTTGGTATGTGGCACTGGCATTTTTTAATCCAAACGACATTACATTATAACAATATGTGCCATTTTTAGTGATGAAAGAGGTTTTTTCCTGATCATCCGGATCCATCCGTATTTGGTTGTACCCGGAACAGGCATCGATCAAACTGAGTATCTCGTGGTCGACCGTGGCATCGATCATATGATCGATTTTGGGCAAAGGAAAAGAGTCTTTGGGGCACGCTTTATTCAAATCTTTATAATCTATACACATTCTTAGT
>AWOL01S0157363.1:1067-22112 GCA_000715115.1 Nicotiana otophora
ATTCATCCGGGTAGTAACAAATTAGTTCTTTCGGAACTCTTAACTGCTTTTGTACTACAAGATCTTTTGTCACACCATCCATATAATGAATGTCTCATTCACAAAGAGAATCATATCATAATAATTGTCATGTTCAAAATCATCACAAGTAAAATAATTTCTTGCTTTAATTTTGCTTTTAATGACTTTCATAAGGCATGACAAAATATTTGTTGGCGTATCACATGCATGCGACCAATGATATATTCATGTAACTACACAATAATATTCATTATCTTTCTTTATCTCAAACCTCCCTTAGAGGCGAGTTGTAGCATTTATCCAACTATGCACAAGTACATTATTATGCATAATCTTTATCATATATATATTTTCACATTTACTTTCAGGAATGAGTATGCAATCTCAATGTTTATGACAAGTTACATTCTCTTCAAAGAATTTTTTTCTTTTTATAATTACCATAGTGATAACTATTATTATTTTGGCCTTTCGCACGCCCGCATTCATTGGTCAACCACTTGTCTTTATTTAGACTTATCATGCACTTCTATCACATTCACTTCAAGAATGGAGCAAATCAAGTGGGACAAGCTTCATGCTTTTTCATGAAAATTATATTATATTTTTTTAGTTATTATTATTATTATTATTATCAATATGGTGCATTAGGTCTCAAACCCAATGCTTTACCCATATAAAGACATGCTAGGCCATAATGCGTTGGCATAACATGATGGATTTCATTAGGATATATGCCAATTTTGCTTTCAATGAAATATATCATGTTATGGTAAAAATATTATTACTAAATTACCTTAATAATTATCTATCATAGTATGTAAAAGGTCAGAACATATATACGTTGGAATATTATCTTTATCCTATAATAGATGTAGCAAATAAAGACATACCTTTCCAGTTCTTTATTTCACTAGATACAATTGAAAAACATATTTTTACTAAACACTGCATATAAAGTTAATGTAAAGATATGAAAGTATGAATGAGTTTAGATGGATGTAAAACATATCTTTGTATTATCATCCAAAACATTTTTCATTGTACTTGATCTCATTGCCTACTTATAATTCACATAGTCTTGACGTAGAAGATCATAAAATGAGCAATTCGTGCTGATAACGTGTTATAAAATAAAAGCAACTTAATAAAACATGAATAAGACATGCTGTTATGAAATAAAAGCAATTTAGTAAAACATGAACAAGAAATAGAGATAGAGAGAAAGAAGAGATTTTCTTCTTCAATTGTGTGTATTTTCCTATCTATTACAAGACCTTTATATAGGTATGAAAAATGAAGAAAAACATGTCATTGAATATGTCATTAAGTATAGAAATATGTCATTGAATATGTCATTAAGCATTTGAGAAGATCATGGAGGAAGAGTAGACATCCACCATAATTTGATTTTTCTTATAACAAAAAGCAATTATATCAATAGTCATTATTTTAACAACAACAATTACATCATTGTGCCCAAATCTGTCGGATTTTCACGCTAAATAAAGAAGTTAACTAAACATTCTTCTAATCCTTTTGTCTTCTCTCTTCATGTTAAATTATTCATTCTCAAGTCCACTTTTAGGATGCTTCAAAAATTGACAAAACATCAGAGTCAGCTTCTTATAAACTTACTAAAGTTGATCAAAATTATTTAGAACACAGAATTACCAGAAAGCTTACTACTTAGACTGGCAGCAATTAACAAATTACTACTAACAGAGATACATTTTAACTCAACTAATCATTAACAAGCTAACACTGATGAAAATAATTTAGATTTAGTAATCAATTTATCAACAAGTAATATATAATCAGAGTAGTATATCAAAAACTCGTCAGGAATTTAGCATTTCTCATTTTTAGTAACAAATACAAGCAAATAAAGATTTAGGAATATGTACCTAGTGCCTGAATCAGAAGTTGAAATGGCCAAATAAAGGTAAAAATGAAAATGACAGAACCCAGCAAAGCAATTGCAGCAGATTCAGCAATCAAACAACACTTCTACATCTCAAATAACACTCAAAATTCAAGAAAAACTTAAGTAGAAGAGTGGTAGTTCGAATAGCTTTCAAATCCTCCTTTTTGTTTCTATTTTTGTTTCGGTTTTTTGAGCTCTTTTTGAATTTCAGATCTAGACTTGATTTTCAGAAATTGTTCCAGTTGTTGGCTAGGGTGCGATGTGCGTGAATGAGTATCGTGTGTATGTGTGTGAGTGAAGTGAGAATGAGTGAATATATGTGAATGTGAAGAGTGTGAATGAATAATGCGTGTGAATAAGTGTATTTTTATAACTAAATTTCAGCCCCTGCTCTCAAATTTCTCTTTTTCTTTTAAATCCCTTCCTTTTCCCATTTTTACTTACTCAGTCCTCCAACCTGACCTTCTTTTTTCTTTTAAATTGCTCATCAGTCCTTTTCTATCTTTCGGGAGCTTCTAAATTAGTTAGATAATAGATTCTCTTCCCTCGAATGCCTAGACTACCCCTTAGGAACCCTGTATTTACCGGGCTTTAAATTTCAAATCTCAATTTCACCTAAAGTAAATTCAGCGCGGGCTTGTGGCTTGAAATGTTTCAAACTAATAGAACTAGGCTTTGTTTTACCATCCCAAACTTAACTCTAGTAAAATCAAATTGGACCTAAGTTAATCAATGTATTACTATCATGTCTAATCAGTTATTAAAATTAAAATAGCTAGAAACTGAACAATTAACATGTAAACAAACTAATTTTGACTAAGGGAGCTAAGTCATTAAACTTAAAATCATAAAAGTCAACTATCAATGCCACATTAAACAAATAACTACTAATTCAAACGACAATTAGCAAATTCAACTGAATATGATCAAAGCTAACTAAAACATGCTCCTAATTAATCTAAAACTAATCTGTTAAACAGTCTAATCGTAACAAGTAATGCAATCAAACAAATAATTAACGATTGATAGCAATCAGTGATCTAGCTAGGTACGATTTAAGAATAGAAGAGAAAGAGAAAGAGGTATACCTATCGGGCTTGAAATGACATAGAAGACATCTAGAAGGAGTTGGTCGGTCAATAACCGGTTGACCAAAAATCCGACCACCAATAAATGGGTCAAAACTTACACCAATTAATAGCCCTTGTGAAGAGCTATCCATTAGTGTAAGTTTTAGTCGTAAAATGGCCTAAACCAACGGGAAACAAAAGAGAGGAAAAAGTGGCAGCTAGAGTTTATTCTTAGATCTAAGAATCATGAAACTATGGGGATCTTTAGGAAAATTCAATGGTATATTAAGAATGAGGGGGAGATGGAGATCACATTGTGAAAAATTGGGGATGTTTGGAGATCGGCCACCGCCGTGAGCAATTACCGGCGGTGGAAGACGGCAGACGAGCATTGCGGGTGAGAGGAGAAGTTTGGCAGACGTTTTGGGGGTTAGGGGGTTCTGGATTCGGACAGTTATGTATGAGATGTGAGATTAGTTCACTTCCATTGGATCAGATCAATCGGACGGTGCAGATTAGATCTTAAACCCATAGACTCGAAGCGACGTTGTTTTAGGGATCATGCGACGTCGGTTTGGAGTCTTTGAAGACCAAATGAGATGGACCGGGTATGGGAGTGGGCTAAAGCGAGATTTTGGGCCTGAAAATGGCGACCTAGTTCACTTTTGAACTCATCAACCCTCTTTTCTTTTATTTTAAAGCTTGTTTTCACAATTTACCCACTAAAATATTATTCTAATCTTGAATTAGTTTTTTGTAAACTTAACCTAATTGGCTACTTTATCAAATAATTTTTCAAGTAAATAATTAATCCTCTAATTAACAAAAGAACTAACAAAATTAGCAACGAAAAAACTGATGAACTAACCCTATCAGTTCAAGAATGACCAATCCATTTTTTTATTTTTTATTTTAAAAATGCGACTATAGGTAATTAAGTGCTAAAATGCAATGAAATAAAAGATAAAAAATATTTTTGACATTTTGATTTAAAGTATTTCTAATTATGCCTAAAATGTGCAAATAAATGGA
The DNA here is from genome assembly GCA_000715115.1 of Nicotiana otophora. Classification (NCBI taxonomy): domain Eukaryota; kingdom Viridiplantae; phylum Streptophyta; class Magnoliopsida; order Solanales; family Solanaceae; genus Nicotiana; species Nicotiana otophora. The sequence goes on from AWOL01S0157363.1 coordinate 5,118, forward strand.
AAACAAATTAAACAACAAACAAATAGAAGGAAATTCCTAAAATTCTATAAAGTAATCAAAAGTTATTTTAGAATTTTTTAGGAGTAGTTTTCATATCGGAAAAAAATTACATGCTCACAATAAGCCATATTGGCTTTTAATTAGCACTTGGATAGGATTCGCCCCTCCGGAGTCTGACATGCTAGCAGTGGTGTAACGACCCGATCAGTTGTTTTAAGATTCAGTATTTCGTTCAATGGTTTAAGGTTTTAAGAAGCTTTGTATTGTGTATTACGACTTGTGTGTATAGTCGGATTCAGGTTTTTGGGTGATTAGAGATTGATTTGAAAGAATAATTCTTGTTTTAGAAGCTAGCGTGGTAAGAGTTGATCGGAGTTTGACTTTTGTGTAGACGACTCCCGAATGCTATTTTAATAATTCCAATAGCTTCGTATGGCAATTTTGAACTGAGGCATACGTCCGAATTTGTATTTGGAGGCCCGTAGGTTGATTTGATGCTTTTTGGCGAAAGTTGGAAAGTTAAAGATTTGGAAGATTAAGAGGTTTGACCGGTAGTTGACTTTATTGAAATCGGGTTCATATTATGATTTCGGGAGTTGGTATAGCTCTGTTGTATCATTTGGAACTTGAATGCAAATTTGAGCTCGTTCGGAATTGGTTTGGTATGTTTCGGCATTAGTTTTAGAAGTTGGAAGCTCATTAGTTCATTAGGCTTGAATTGATATGTGATTCGTGGTTTAGGTGTTGTTTGATATTATTTGAGGCTTTGAGCGAGTTTGTATTGTATTTTGGGATTGGTTAGTGTGTTTGGACGGGGTCCCGGGGACCTCGGGTGTGTTTCAGATGGGCTACGGGCCATTTCTTCATGTTTTAGAGTTGCTAGTTTTTCTGATGTATGCAGTTCCTCGCGTTCGTGGAAGTAAGAACATGATCGCGAAGTGTATTTTGAGTGGCTGGGATTTTGCTCATCACGTTCGCGGGATCTTAGTCGCGTTCGCGGAGCCACAGAGGGAATGACTATCGTGTTCGCGTCCATGGCCTCACGATCGCATAGAGTCAGAGATAGAAGGGTGCCACAGTTTGGCTTTCGCATTCACGTACCCGAGGTCGCGTTCACGAAGTATAGTTTTGGCTGGGGTCACGTTCGCAGGGTTCATAGCGCATTCGCGAAGAGGATTTTTGGCAGCTTATGATTTTCTGTTTCGCGATCGCAAAACATGTTCTACGATCTTGAAGAGGAACACCTAGGCAGACTTATAAGTACTCTATTTCGAGGGCTTTTGTTATTTTATCACTCTTTGAGTTAGAGAGCTCGGATTTGGACGATTTTAGAGAGAATTTTCATGATTATGATTGGAGTAAGTATTCTTGACCGGGATATGGTTATATTTCATGATTCCATCTTTATTTTTATCATTAAATTAGTGATTTGAATTGGAGAATTGGGGGGGGGGGGGGGTGTAAAAACTTTCTAAAATACAAAAATGATGATTTGAAGGTCGATTTGATGTCGGAATTGGATAATTTTATATTGGACTCGTATTGGAACGGGTGTTCGGCTTTTATGAGTTTTTTCGGGTTTCGAGGTATGGGATCGGGGTTGACTTTTTAGTTTTCATTAAAGATCGAACTTTATTATCCAGAATTATTTTCTATGGCTATTATTTATTATATTATGTTATTTTGGCTAGATTCGAGCAGTCCGAAGGTTGTTTCACACTGGGAGGTCTATTTAGAGTATTGATTTAGCCTCTTTGAACTAAGTATCTTGCCGAACTTTGCGTGCGGGAACTACCCCTTAGGATTTGGCTTGATTGTGTTATTTGAATTATGTGAAAGACGTATATGCGAGGTGACGAGTGCGTACTCGAGCTTATATATGGAAACTGACCGGTTTAGACTCTTAGGCTCCTTTCATGTATTTATTTGAAGTTGTTAGCAAATGTTATATCTTTTATTTGTCAAGCTTACTCTCACATGCTTTATTTGAAGTTGTTAGCACATGTCATATATTTTACTTGTCAAGTTTACTCTTATATGATTTATTTAAAGTTGTTACCTCTTTTATTGTAATGTGACCTCCCTTTTATTGTTGAGTTATTCTTAATTGATTGTGAAACATCTCAATGTTGTTGATTGTGCAGAGTGATATGGGCGGCTATTGATATATTATCTAGGCGGAGTGATACGGGTGGCTATTATGTTAATGTTTGGGCGGAGTGACACGGGTGACTATTGTGTTATTGTTTGGGTAGAGTGATACGTGTGGCTATTACGCGGAGTAATACAGGTGCAAATTGTATTATTGTCTGGGCGGAGCGATAAGGGTGGCTATTATGATGTTGTCAATACGGAGAGATAAGGGTGGCTATGTCAAGGATGATATGTGATGGCATGTGGGCATAATGTTGATGATATTCGTGTGATGGTGCGATTTTTCTTGTGTATATCATGCACATTACATGACTTGTTGTGTTATTTCCAATGAGCTACTCGATGTCTTTGATATTACTTGTTGACTTGGACTGTAGTAGCACACTCACACAAGCATACAACATAGCATGATGTTTCCACCGGTTCAGGAGTATGAAACTTGACATTCATTGATCATGTCAATGTATTCTTGTATTATCTACTTCCATTATGATAGTGAGCTTGTGACTATGCCGGGAGGATTGTGGTATTGAGCGTGTGACCACGCCGGGCGGATTGTGGTATTGAGCATGTGACCATACCGGGCGGATTGTGATTATGAGCCTGTGACCATGTGGGGTGGTTTGAGATATTGGCACGTGAGTTGTCCATGCGGTCGTGATTGATAATGTGAGAACGAGGTGCCGTGAGAATATGATTTGTGATTTGGGACTCGTGTCTTGTGATTTTGAGATGAGGTATCCCGGAGTAATGTTATTGTGAGACTTGTGTTAGAACGACTTGATTAGTTGGTTGTCATTTGTTTTCCTTATTTGGTTTCACTGGTGCATTAACGATGTTCATATTACTTTACTGTTTATATCACATATTTATTCCTTGTTTCCATTTACTTATTCTAGCTTCCATTATTAGCTTTATACTTATATACTGCACAGGTTATTATGATTAGTAGGTGTCTTGACTTATACCTCATCACTACTCCACCGAGGTTAGTCTTGATACTTTCTGGGTTTCGACCGTGGTGTACTCATACTATACTTCTGCATATTCTTGTGCAGATCCAGGTATTAGAGATCACGTAGTCAAGCAAGGTTAGTTTCTAGATCGCGAGGATTCAAGGTAGAGCCGCTTGGTCGTCGCAGTCCATTGGAGTCTTTTTCCTTTTTATTGTACTATCAATTTGTTATCCTGACAGTATTGTATTTTTAAATTTTAGGATATATCTATGTATTCCTCTAGAGTTCGTGACTCTGTATTTCTTAATCTTGGGAGGTTGTAGTGATTATTGTCGTGTAGGCTTGTTTTACATTTACTTCGGTTTATATTAGACTTTGCTTTTAAAATATCATTGTTAAACTGGCTTAACCGTTGTAAGTAATCTGCTTACGTAGTCATAGAGACTAGGTGCCATCACGATGCCTAAGGCGGGATTTTGGGTCATGACAAGTTGGTATCACAGCTCTAGGTTCATAAGTTCTACGAGTCACAAGCAAGTTTAGTAGAGTCTTGCAGATCGGTATGAAGGCGTCTATACTTATCTTCGAGAGGCTACAAAACTATTAGAAAAATTCCAGTTCTTTTCATTCATGTCGTGTGGGTTTGTTGATTTCGAAGTTTGAGCCATATATCTCTAGTCTCTCAGAGATGGTGAGGACATGCACTACCGGATCAGTCGAACAGACACTCGCGCCCCCTGCTAGAGTCGCAAGAGGTCAGGGCCTAGGTTGTGGCCGAGAAGGGGCACATGCCGCAACTAGAGCACCTACTAGAGCAGTAGCTTCGGAGCCACCAGTAGCTTCCATTAGGGGACATGCACGAGAGGCGCGTGTCGCTACTAAGGGACTTCAGGAGACTTTAGCGCTGGTACATTGGCTCAGGTATGATTGATCCGTTGCACCAGCTACTTTGCATATGTCGCCCGTACTCTAGAGCGGCGGGCTCACATTGGTCAGGTTCTGGGTGTTATACCGGAACAACCTGTTATTCCGAGCCCGAGGTTAGGCTAGGGGCATCAAAGAAGGAGTAGAAGAGGCTTTAGAGGTTCAAGAAGTATGATCCACCTACTTTTAGTGGCATAACTACCAAGGATGCACAGGGTTTTCTAGAGAAGTGTCACCGTATTCTCTGCACCACGGGTACTGTGGAGGTGAGCGGAGTTACTTTTACTACATTTTGGCAGTTAGGAGAAGCGTATCAGTAGTGGTAGGCTTATGAGGAGGGTAGGCTAGGTGATGCGGCACCACTCACTTAGACTTAGTTTTCAGAGATATTTTTGAGAGAGTTTGTTCCACAGAACCTCAGTGATGCATGGCGCACAGAGTTCGAGCAGCGGCGCCAGAAACTATAATAGTGTTAGAGTATGCCATCAGGTTTAGCGAGCTATCTTGAAATGCACCTACCTTGGTTCCTACAGTCAGAGAGCAAGTCTGAAGATTTATCGAGGGGCTCAATTATGGTCTTAGATTTAGCATGGCTCAGGAGTTGGAGACCGATACTCTATTTCAGCAGGTTGTGGAGATTGCCAGGAGGTTAGAGCATATTCGGGGTGAGGAGAGGGAGGATAAGGAGGCCAAGAAGTCTCGAGGTTCTGTAGGATTTAGTGGATTCTACTCTTCAGATATGATCCATCAGGGCGGATGCTCAGGTAGTCGACCAGTCCAGTCCGCACTGCAGACTACTCGTGGTGCTCTAGCTAGTCAGGGTACTCATATGGGGCAGTCATATTTTAGTTTAACACATACACGAGGTTCATACAACGGTTATTCTAATTATCCGCTACAGACTTAGTACCAGCATCCACGCGCGTAGAGGGGTTGTTATGAGTGTGGCGATACTAGGTACATCATGAGGGATTGTCCCAGACTCGAGAGAGGTGGATTTCATCAGGGAACTCAGGTGATGGGCTCCATTCCAGTTGCTACTCCACATGCATAGCCAGCTAGAGGTAGAAGACGGATGGGTATAGGGTATCCTAGAGGGGGAGGCCAGGCCCGTTGATATGCTTTCCCCGGTAGGCTGAGGCCGTTGCACTAGATAATGTCGCTACATGTATGGTTTTGTTTGTCATAGAGGAATATCAGTCTTATTTTGATCCGTTCTTATTTATCGGTGTGAGCCCTCTTATATGCCTCATATATGGGTGAGTTTTGTGATTCTTGTACTCTGCTTATGTGTTTACCTCTGGTGAGAGATTCTATAATGGTAGCACATGTCTATCATTTCGGTTTGTTCACTATTGAGAGCTATGAGACAAGAATGAACTTTTTGTTACTCATTACGGTAGGTTTTGATTTGATTTCTGGATGGTTTGGTTACGATTTGTGATTTAGGTGCTCTACCGATATGGGAAGCCCGTTAAGTGTTGTGATATTATTTCGCAGAATTGAGTTAGTGAAAGGTTTTGGTTGGTATGATGTGTATTTTACTTGTGATTCAGAGCTGAGGATGGGATCCTCGTACCGGGCTACGTGCCACGGTGGAGTTATGTTAGGATAAGATCCTTTTGATTAGCTCATATGTCTTATTTCTCCCCTTGTGGAGTGGATTCGTAGTATGATATCGATGGGGAGTTGTATCTATTGGTCTTGTTTGATAGCTCTCTCATGTGTTCCTCTTTCCACATTCAATCATATTTGAGTTGTGCTTATTGGGTTTAGCTTGCGAGGTATGTTCCCAGGTGGCGTTGGGGGGTGACTTTTTGGTTGGGTGAGTGGTTATGAGATCTTCCTATTTCTTACATCATTAGAAATGTTGTGAAGGGTTGAGACAAGATTCTAGTTGATATGAGTTAATTTGCCGGTGTTGGGTTTGATTATGGGCAACTATATGGGGTCGGAGTTGTTGCTATGGGCATATGTGTGATATGTTACATCGTGTGGTTATACCGTGTGAGCATACTTATGGTTTGTTGCAGATGGTTGAGGTCGATACCGAGTGTTTATGTGGGAATCGGGTCTTTGGGGAATGATCAGATATTGAAATTTGGTTCTAAGACCTATCAGTATGGGTGGCAGGAACAATCTTCAGTTGAGATTGTGTCGTTGGGTTTTTGTGGATTGGGGTGACTTGGGATCACCCGTGAGTATGTATATGGTGAGTCATTCAGTTATTTGATAATTTCAGAATGGTTCTTGGCACGTTCGAGGATGAACATTTGCTTAAGAGAGGAGAATGTCACGACCCGACTGGTCGTTTTGAGATTTACCATTTTGTTTGGTGGTTTAAGATCTTGAGAAGCTTCGTATTGTGTATTATGACTTGTTCGTATGATCGAATTCGGTTTTCAGGTGATTCGGGATTGATTTGGAAGAATGATTCTTATTTTAGAAGCTTAAGTGGTAAGAGTTGACCAGAGTTTAAATTTTGCATAGAAGACTCCAAAATGGTGTTTTGATAATTCCAATAGCTTCGTATGGCGATTTTAGATTTCGGCGTACGTCCGGATTTGGATTTGGAGATCTGTAGGTTGATTTGATGCTTTTTGGCGACAATTAGAAAGTTAAAGGTTTGGAAGGTTAAGAGATTTGACCGGGAGTTGACTTTATTGATATCGGGTTCAGATTATGATTCTGATAGTTGGTATATATCCGTTGTGTCATTTGGAACTTGCATGCAAAATTTGAGCTCATTCGAAATTGGTTTGATATGTTTCGGCATTAGTTCTATAAGTTGGAAGCTCATTAGTTCTTTAGGCTTGAATCGATGTACGATTCATAATTTTGGTATTCTTTGATCTGATTTGAGGCTTCGAGCGAGTTAGTATTATGTTTTAAGATTGGTTAGTGTGTTTGGACGGAGTTCCGGGGACCTCAGGTGTGTTTCGGATGGGCTACATGCCATTTCTTCATGTTTTGGAGTTGCTGGTTTTACTAATGTCTTCAGTTCATCGCGTTCGCGGAAGTAAGAACGTGATCGCGAAGTATATTTTGAGTGGCTGGGATTTTGCTCATCGCGTTCACGAGATCTCAGTCGTGTTCATGGAGCCACAAAGGGAATGACCATCGCGTTCATGTCCATGGCCTCGCGATCGTGTAGAGGCAGAGCTGGAAGGGCACCATAGTTTGGCTTTCGCGTTCGCGTACCCGACGTCGCGTTCGCGAAGTATAGTTTTGGCTGGGGTCGCATTCGCGGGGTTCAGACCGTGTTCGCGAAGAGCTTTCTTAGCAGCTTATGATTTTGTGCTTCGTTATCGCGAAGCATGTTCCACGATAGCAAAGAGGAACACCTGGCCAGACTTATAAGTACTCTATTTTGAGGGCTTTTGTTATTTTATTATTTTTTGAGTTAGAGAGTTTGGATTTGGGCAATATTTGAGGGGATTTTCACGATTTGGATTGAGGTAAGTATTCTTGACCCGGATTTGGTTATATTTATTCCACCTTTGTTTTTATCGTTAAATTAGTGATTTGAATTGTAGAATTGGGGGGTTTTGTAAAAATTCTCGAAAACACAAAAATGATGATTTGAAGGCCGATTTGATGTCGGAATTGGATAATTTTGGTATGGTTGGACTCGTATCAAAATGGGTGTTTGGATTTTTTGAGTTTTGTTAGGTTCCGAGGTGCGGGCCCAGGGTCGACCTTTTGGGTTGACTTTTTCGTTTTCATTAAATATCGAAGCTTTATTATCCGAAATTATTTCCTATGGCTTTTATTTATGATATTAAGTTATTTTGGATAGATTCGAGCTGTCCAGAGGTTGTTTCACACGGGGAGGCCTATTTAGAGTATTGATTTAGCTTCTTTGAGGTAGTATCTTGTCTAACTTTGTGTGGGGGGACTATCCCTTAGTATTTGGGTTGATTGTATCAATTTGAATTGTGTGAAAGATATGTACATGGGGTGACGAGTGCGTACTTGGGATTATATGTTGAAACTGACCAGTTTAGACTCTTAGGTGTCACCACCAAAAACCTACCCCATCGTGATGACGCCTATCGTGGAACTAGGCAAGCCACAACTCAACATCCCAACACAAAAAAATCATTGAACATAAAGACGAAAGCAATTTAATAATTTAGGAAAGCCTTTTTGAAAACAGAAATATCCAAAATATGATACAATCCATCCCAAAACCAGGGTGTCACAGAGTACATGAGCGTCTAACTTAGAATACAGTCCACTACAGTGTCTAGAGAAATAAACTAAAAATACAACTGGTGATAAAGGATGAGAGTCAAGGCCTGCGAATGCCATGCAGCTACCTTGGTAGTCCCCGAACTATGAAGCCTCAATCAGCAACCCTCGCCGTGACCAAAAATGCGTGGATATGTACACGAGGTGCAGAGAGTAACGTGAGTACATCCAACTCAGTAAGTAACAAGTCCAAACCTTGGACTGAAAGGTAGTGACGAACTCAACCAGTACAAATACAATAGAAATAATTGAACAGAAACGTAGGCATGCTTTCAAATTAAATAGGCAACTCAAACAGTAAAGTGAAGCAGATCCGAACAGTGTAAAGAATATAACTCTGCCATCTCTACATGCCAATGCACATGCTGTATATGATGCACCATGTTGTCAGCCTCATGTGCTCATACTCTCGAATACTCAATCACTCGGTACTGTATATGGCCCATACGGTCCAGGAACGATCCATCCCAGAACATATACATCACTGACTATAAGTCACCAGTACCGAGGAAGGCCAATCCAGCCCTGTGGAGAAGATCCATCTCCAGGTATCAAGTACTTCGGACAAGATCCATGTCCAGGGAATATCCATCCCTCAATAATATCAACCGTGCTCACTGGGAATGTGTACAGACTCTGGAGAGGATGCTACAGCCTAAACGCTATCATAAAATCAGTATAACCGCTGTGGCGTGTAGCCCGATCCCATAACTGTCACTCATAATCAGGCTCTCAACCTCACTCAGTCATCAATCTCTCCAGTCTCACTCACGATCTTAGAATATCATGAAAACTAGCCCGAAACAATGATATGATGTATCAATAACAACAACTGAGACGGAGATATGATATGAAATGCATGAACATGACTGAGTACATAATATCAATGAAATCAGTGAGATGACAGCAAGAAACGACCACTAGGGTTCCCAACATCAATGGCATAAAGCCTAAACATGATATCTAGCATGACTGACCTCTCAATTACTTTATCACAAGATGAAAACACGGATATCAACAAAATAGAGTCACTATACATTGCCATGGAATCAACCAAGCCACAATTCTCACGGTGCAAGCTCGCACGCCCATCACTTGGCATGTGCGTCACCTCGATACCAATCGTGTAGCACATAGTTAGGGGTTTCGAACCCTCTGAACCAAGTTTGAAAGCATTACTTACCTCAAACAAAGCTAATCCTACTCTGAAATGCCTTTGCCCCTCGAATCAATCTCCAAATTCCCCGAATCTAACCACAAACAGTACGGTACAATTAATATATGCTAAAGGAATCAATTTCACAAGAAAAATACAAAATTATAAGCCAAATATCCGAAATCGGCCCGAACCCGGCCCCTAGGCCCACATCTCGAAATCCGGCAAAAGTCACAAAATTCGAAAGCCCATTCACTCACGAGCCTAACCATACCAAAATTACTCAAATCCGATAACAAAAATCAAATTCAAAATCTCACAATTCTAACTCAAGAGTTTTTCCTCTTTTTACGCAATTGCTCGTCCCAAATCACAAATTAGATGATAAAATTAGAGATGAAATCACGGTATTTAATCAAAACCAAGTGGGAATCACTTACCCCAATCAACTCCACAAAAATCCCTTCAAGAATTGCCCAATTCCGTGTTCTCTAGCTCAAAATATGAAAAATGGGTTCAAACCCTCGTTTATGAAATTAATACTGCCTGGCCAGATATCCTTCTTCGCGAACGCGACCGTCCTCTCGTGTTCGCGTAGACCAACTCAGACTGCCTCTCAACTTAACTCTTCGCGAACGCGAAGCTTTGCAAACTCATACCTTCGCGAACACGTCCTTCCCCTCGCAAGCGTGTAGAACAAAAGACCGGGGGTCCCCAACTGCCTCACTCCCCTTCGCGAATGCGAAGCCACTCACGCGTTCGCGGTGCACACACTGTCATACCTTCGCATTCGCGTTCGGGTTTGCGTACTCTCCTTCGCGGATACGTAGAGCAAAATCTCACCAACTCAGAAACACTCTTCGCGAACACGAGGCTCCTCTCGCGAACGCGTAAGAGGAAACCAGAAAAATTCAGCAGCAGATATGAGCTATCTCACCAAGGCCAAAATTTATCCGTTAACCACCTGAAACTCACCCGAGGCCTCCGGGACCTAAACCACACATACCATCAAGTCCCAAAATACTATACGAACATAGTCGAGCCTTCGAATCACTCAAAACAACGTCAAAACACCAATTATACCCAGATTCAAACCTAAAGAACTTCTAAACTTTCAAATTCCACAAACGACGCCAAAACCTACCAAACCACCGATTTATCTCAAATTTTGCACACAAGTCATATTCAGCATTACGGACCTACTCCAACTTCCAGAATCGGAATCCGACCCCGATATCAAAAAGTCAACCCCCCGGTCAAACTTTTCAAAAATTTGACTTTCGGCATTTCAAGCCTAAATTAGCTACAAACCTCAAATTCACAATCCGGACACGCTCCTAAGTCCAAAATACCCAACGAAGCTAACGGAACCAATGAAACTCCATTTCGGAGTCGTCTTCACACCATCTCGACTACGGTCAAAATCCTAAGACGTAAGCTTCCGTTTTAGGGACTAAGTATCCCAAAAGACTGCGAAACCAAAATAAGACCTCCCGGCAAGTCACATAAGAAGAAACAGATACGGGGAATGCAGCAAATAGGGGATCGGGGTTAATACGCTCAAAGCGACCGACCGGGTTGTTACATCCTCCCCCACTTAAACATACGTTCGTCCTCGAACGTGTCAAGAGTTGTTTCCAAGCCACTAAGTCACTATTCCATCTTTCCACGCACGTACCCGGGGGTGATCCCATGTCACCCTATCCCATATAGGTCTGATAACACCACATAACTGAAATTTCTTAATTCTACCTAGCCCACGAGCCTTAGAATCCAATTTCCAACATCCAAAATTTCTTATAAGGTCAGAATCCCACAGCCTACACAATGTATAAGTCTGAACAAGCTATACCAAAAGCCGTAACCATAACTCAAATTCTCAAAACTTCAAATACCACATAGCTCAAATGCTCGAAGCAATGATTTCTAATTACCGTAGCTGCTCGAAACAACCCCATGCTGGTAATAAACCTCATATCAAATAAGACTCCATTCTAAAACCTCCGTACACCACCGATGATGAAAGAAACACGCAGAGACTCGTAACCATTCACCAGATCTACCAGTCATGGAGCTCCTTCTCCTTTGACAAGAACCATAGCAAATTCCTATGCCGACTTTCGGTATTATCCTTCCAAATATGCCATAATCAAATCTGATAGCACCCATCCTAGATCGGACGACTTCATCTTATCAAATACTAGCTACTCTACTGACATGCCACACCAATACTATCTAAAGCCACAACCCGTGTAATCCGTGCACCAATAAGCAACCTTCCAAATGTACTTAATCACGAAATTGACTCAAATAAGAGAATCGTCCCGTAAGCCCGACGGGTACCACCCCAACGCAATGCTAAGAACGCATCACACACCGTAGAACCATAACACATGAAGCTAACACAAGGATCATATCTCAACATAACTCTTCCGCAATACGCGACCCCATCCAAACACTAATTCACATGAAATACCTCAGCCATCATGCTCAACATCAATAACCACGCGCAATCCGGCATCAAGTACTCGAAGTGCATTACCATAACAATTGAGATGCAAATGACACAATGCCACACAACCTCGAAAGAACATAACCAATGTGCAACCACTCATGCATCACCCAAATACCCATCTCGCGCAAATTTCCTCTATAAGGCCCTAATAGAACTGCACCATGGGTGCATACAACCAACGAATCACAATCCCATGCAGCATAGAAGAGTAACTCACCGAACATATCAAAATACGAATAAGCTTAACAACAACTGAATGGCATATCCCTCAACAATAGCAGTATGGAGCCAACCAATCCGACTCGGTGTAGAACGCACATCCTAATTGGGTCTACCAATGGACCCCCAAATCAACTCCGGGCACCCGCACATGGATAATTAACCATCCGAAAGCCCACAATGACTGAATCATAACACATACTATCGTCTAGCTAGCTTCGGCCATGACTTTACAGTCCACGACCAAGGAAACAACCTGCTCTTGAGAACTCCCAGTCTCTAAATCTATATAACACACGAATCCCATATCTGATCCCAACTCCACCGCCAGAATGTCTAACACATCTCTTATACACGATCATCCATAAGGAATACTCCTAAAATTATTCCGTGCCACATAAAAAAAGTGAATATCAGCAGTCGATCAACCAGAAGAGTATCAAAATACCAATGTACATCCGTAAATCAAAACACAATGCCTCTTTCAACCGCGCACCCCTCTCAAGGATTACTGAGCAACTATAACAATCATCTAAATATACAACACTGACCATTTTGTCCAGAATTTGTGAACTTGCCTTTAAGAATGAACTGTCACCTTGTACATGTAAATCTTAATCCTGTACAACACACACATCTAACATGTCATCACAATACTGGTCTAGCCTACTACCTAGTTGTCCTATTTACTTTGAATTTCTTCTGAATTATCCTCAATTTGATACTTCTCCTTGTCATAACTCCACGATCCTTACCCAAAGCTCACTACAAGACACCCTAACATAACGCCACAGCACCATAAGGCCCATAAACGATTGTACTCTTCTTAAGTACCTCCATAAATACCTCAACTGTAATGCTCACTCTGAAAATACCTTATGCGAATTTAAAATTGTTCTTCTTACCTTTCTTATACTAAAATGCATAATCCATAATCATACATAATTACCGCAAATCCTGGCACTATTAAATACAATTTCAGATTCTAAATTGCACCGCCCAAACGGGCTGAAAGACACGTGCTACATTAGCACAGCAATGCTCGAAGGGGTAACCCTGCCTTAACACAACCGATCAAATTCATACTCCGTATGCACTACATCCTTCAAAATAACAATTTAATCATTTTATGATTTTTCATAAAGTGCGATATAACCCGCATTCAAGAAATTTTCTTACTCAAGTCAGCCCTGATACCAACNAAATTGTTCTTACCTTTCTTATACTAAAATGTAAAATCTATAATCATATAGAATTACCGCAAATCTCGGCACCATTAAATATAATTTCAGATTCTAAATTGCACCGCCCAAATTGGCTGAAAGACACGTTCCTCATTAGCACAGCAACGCTTGAAGGGGTAACCCTACCTTAACACCACCGATTAAATTCATACCCCGTGCGCACTGCATCCTTCAAAATAACAATTTAATCATTTCATGATTTTTTTATAAAGTGCAATATAACCCGCATTCAAGAAATTTTGCTTACTCAAGTCATCCCCGATATTAACCTCTGCAAAACATAACCAATCAGCAAGTATGCCTCAGCCCAAAAACTAATACCGTACAAAATCGTACAATCAAATCATAGATAGTAGACTCCCCCACTTGGCTCAAAGACATATAACAAAACATCTGATAATTCACCGTATCCAAGATAACATCTAAATTAACAATACTAAGCAATAAGAGATCTACTCTAGTCTCCAGACTCCCAATAGTCACCACACATGACCGATATACATGGTACACAATGACAGTTTTGCCCACCGGCGTAAACACATGAACAGGTGAAACTAGAGACTCACAGGGCATATCCAGATAATGAGCGAAATGCGAGGACACATATGAATAAGTGGGACCAGGGTCGAATAATACAAAGGCATCTCTATGGCAAACTAATACAATACCTGCAATCACAACATCCGAAGCAATGGAATCTAGTCTGGCAGGGAGTGCGTAGAAACGAGCCTGACCGCCACCTGATCAGCCTCCCCCTCTAAGGCGACCCCTAGCTGACCGAGTTCTACCCCGATCTGGGTGGGCGGGTGGTGAAGTAATTGGTGCCGAAGTCGAAGGCTGACTTCTCTACTGAGATGAACCTCTCGAAAGGCGGGGACAATGCCTCTTGATATGACCCAAATCTCTGCACTGAAAGCAACCTCTCTCTCCAAATGGCGGTGGGGATTGAAGGGAACCCCGAGCACCAAAAAAACTTCTAGAAGGTCCTGACACAGATGAACCAAAACCTATCCTGCCGTGATGGTGCCTATCGTGGAACTAAGAAAGCCACAACTCAACATTCCAACATAGAAAAATCTTTGAACATAAAGACTGAAGCAATTTAATAATTTAGGAAATCCTTTTTGAAAACAAAAATATCCAAAATACGATACAATCCACCTCAAAACTAGGGTGTCACAGAGTACACGAGCATCTAACTTAGAATATAGTCCACTACAGTGTCTAGAGAAATAAACTAAAAATACAACTGGTGCTAAAGGATGAGAGTCAAGGCCTGCGAATGCCATGTAGCTACTTTGGTAGTCCACGAACTTTGAAGCCACAATCAGCAAACGCCGCCGTGACCAAAAATGTCTGGATCTGCACACGAGGTGCAGGGAGTAACGTGAGTACATCCAACTCAGTAAGTAATAAGTCCAAACTTTGGACTGAAAGGTAGTGACGAACTCAACCGGTACAGATAAAATAGAAATAACTGAANTACTCGAGCCATCCTCAGTATCAACTTCTGAAAGTCATAACTAATCCACCAGTATGCCTCGGGCAAAGACCAATACAACACATAATCATGAAATAAAATCATAGATAGTAGACTCCCCCACTTGGCTCAAAGCTATATAACAAAACATTTGATAACTTACCATACCCAAGATAACATCTAAATTGGCCATACTAAGCAATAAGAGATCTACTCTAGTCTCCAGACTCCCAATAGTCACCATACATGACCGATATACACAGTCCACAATGAAAGTATCACTCACTGACGTAGACACATGAACAGGTGAAACTAGAGACTCACAGGGCATATCCAGATAATGAGCGAAATGCGAGGACACATATGAATAAGTGGGACCAGGGTCGAATAATACAAAGGCATCTCTATGGCAAACTAATACAATACCTGCAATCACAACATCCGAAGCAATGGAATCTAGTCTGGCAGGGAGTGCGTAGAAACGAGCCTGACCGCCACCTGATCAGCCTCCCCCTCTAAGGCGACCCCTAGCTGACCGAGTTCTACCCCGATCTGGGTGGGCGGGTGGTGAAGTAATTGGTGCCGAAGTCGAAGGCTGACTTCTCTACTGAGATGAACCTCTCGAAAGGCGGGGACAATGCCTCTTGATATGACCCAAATCTCTGCACTGAAAGCAACCTCTCTCTCCAAATGGCGGTGGGGATTGAAGGGAACCCCGAGCACCAAAAAAACTTCTAGAAGGTCCTGACACAGATGAACCAAAACCTATCCTGCCGTGATGGTGCCTATCGTGGAACTAAGAAAGCCACAACTCAACATTCCAACATAGAAAAATCTTTGAACATAAAGACTGAAGCAATTTAATAATTTAGGAAATCCTTTTTGAAAACAAAAATATCCAAAATACGATACAATCCACCTCAAAACTAGGGTGTCACAGAGTACACGAGCATCTAACTTAGAATATAGTCCACTACAGTGTCTAGAGAAATAAACTAAAAATACAACTGGTGCTAAAGGATGAGAGTCAAGGCCTGCGAATGCCATGTAGCTACTTTGGTAGTCCACGAACTTTGAAGCCACAATCAGCAAACGCCGCCGTGACCAAAAATGTCTGGATCTGCACACGAGGTGCAGGGAGTAACGTGAGTACATCCAACTCAGTAAGTAATAAGTCCAAACTTTGGACTGAAAGGTAGTGACGAACTCAACCGGTACAGATAAAATAGAAATAACTGAACAGAAACGTAGGCATGCTTTCAAATTAAATAGGTAATTCAAACAGTAAAATGAAGCAGATCTGAATAGTGTAAAGAATATAATTCTGGCATCTCTACATGCCAATGCACATGTTGTATGTGATGCACCATGCTATCAGCCTCATGTGCTCATACTCTTGAATGCTCAACCACTCGGTATTGTATATAGCCCATACGATGCAGGAACGATCTATCCCAGAACATATACATCACTAATTATAAGTCACCCAGTACCGAGGAAGGCCAATCCAACCCTGTGGAGAAGATCCATCTCAAGGTATCAAGTACTTCGGACAATATCCATGTCCAGGGAAGATCCATCCCTCAATAATATCAACCACGCTCACTGGGGGTATGTATAGACTCCGGAGGGGCTCCTACAGCCCAAGCGCTATCATAAAATTAGTATAACCGCTACGGCGTGCAGCCCGATCCCATAGCTGTCACTCATAATTAGGCTCTCAACCTCACTCAGTCATCAATCTCTCCAGTCTTACTCACGGGCTCACAATATCATGGAAACTAGCCCGAAACAATGATATGATGTATCAATAACAACAACTGAGATGGAGATATGATATAAAATGCATGAACATGACTGAGTACATAATATCAATGAAATCAGTGAGATGACAGTAAGAAACGACCACTAGGGGTCCCAATAGTACCGGCATAAAGCCTAAATATGATATCTAGCATGATTGACAACTCAATTACTTTATCACAAGATGAAAACATAGATATCAATAAAATAAAGTCACTATACAGTGCCATGGAATCAATCATGCCATAATTCTCACGGTGCACGCTCGCACGCCCGTCACTTGGCATGTG